>JASDQU011401262.1:11751-27867 GCA_032191745.1 Picea mariana
GGACGAAGTAGTTGATATTTATGTGATATCCTACGATCGAAAGAGGAAGGCCATCGTCTAAAGAATTGAAAATAAAAGGAGTATCACATTGGATCACTCCATTCTCATCACTACAGAGGATAATTTGATAAACACATAAAATTCTCGAACATCGGTGCTCCTTGGAGTGAGGATGACGATCTCAGAAGCCACCTAGGACAAAGTGAAACTAAATGAAAAGGAGTTGGACGCCGCCCTAAAGGAACTAGAACATGTGCACCACCTGGTCGAACACTATCAGAGCACCACTCAGA
Source organism: Picea mariana (assembly GCA_032191745.1). NCBI lineage: Eukaryota > Viridiplantae > Streptophyta > Pinopsida > Pinales > Pinaceae > Picea > Picea mariana. The sequence goes on from JASDQU011401262.1 coordinate 12,045, forward strand.
CCGTGGTATACCTAAGAAGAGAGTTTGAAGAGGCTTACAACAAGTTCACACACGAGCGACACCTTTTTTCTGCGAAGATAGTTGAGCTCCAGGAAGACACTCTCATGGAACTCACGATGTGCAAGGATATGGAGCAGTGGTATGAAAGGGCACAACAAGCCATGGAGAGAATCAAATACATTGATGTAGTCCAACAAGGCTGAGATAAATAAGAACACGGCATATGGATGTTGGGAAAAGTAGTCTTGATCACATGAAGTGATCAGTCGAGTACTAGGCTAAGATGTCTCAGGAACCACACCGGGAAATTCGAGAGCAGTGGGCCAAATGCGATAAACATTGGGATAAAATCAAAAAAGAAATAAAGGATATCAGACTCCCAGAGTTCGGCACCCCCAACAACTTCGTTGACTTGTGCGACATAGTTGAATCACATACCAAAAAAGATTCAATATGGGCCAAAGATCTAGTGAAGGTGACCAACACATCGCCAAGACAAGTGAAATTATTTATGGAACATCCAATGAGAGCGCAGACTGTGCTACAACATTTAAACACCAGTCTGGTGAAGTATCGGGTGCACACAGTGAAGGTCAGAGGAATTTACGTGGCTCCAATGGAACAACACAGATTTCCATGGGCCAAAACCTGTGAGGAGTTGTTTATCAGTTGGTCAGAGTATGAGAAAATACACCCTTTTGAAGGGATATCTTGAGACAACTATTGGAAAGCTGTTAGGAGAGAACTCCATGTGGTGAGTTTTGTTTTGTTTAAACTACACTTAGCTATTATTTTTAGTTAATTTTACATTATAAATAAGAGCATCGGCCAATTAGTTAAGGATCAATGGTTGTTGCAAGAAGGTCTTATGTTTTGGTTTTGTCAAGAATTATTTCTGAGCTACCGTTAATAGAGAAGTCCTTCTGGACCAGAGACAAATTTATTTTCATCAAATGCATGTGTGATTGGACGTGGAGAAGAACTATTTCCTATCTCATTTCATGAATGATGTTGTAATGAGTAAGACCTATCTAATATATTTTCAAGTTATCTGGTGCAATATTTTGTTGTTCCTTACTTTAATGATGAATATGAATCATTGTGTTATCATGTGATGGATGATTAAAGTAGGTGGATTATTTTTCTTGCTTTTGTTTTATCGCATATGTGTTTTCTTTCTGATAATTAGTATCTCAGACAGTAATTGGATGTTCACATGCTTAAAATATTATTACTATGCATGTGGTATAGAATTGTTGTCTGCATGCTTGAGTAGCCGGTTATCCCAAGCTCAACCTCTTCTCCAGTAGTTAAACTTAATTCTATTTTGTTTCCAAATTGGTTTATACCATCTTACAATCTTACTGCGGTCCCACCTAAGAGAAAATAAAAAAAGATAAAGTCCCAACTGAAGGATACCCCTTCGCAAGAAAACGTAAAGCCCATCGATTAATTGGTCGGATCGCGAGATCTGGAGAACCATTCCACCATTAAACGTTGCAGAGTCTAATTAGGCCTCGGTGGCGGGTTTGGTTTCTGCTGTTGAACTAAAGGGATTTAGGACCCATCAACAGTATTGGCCCTAGAAGGAGGGCTTGAGAATGAATGGCTGGATATATATTTTAAATAGTATTTCAAATAGCCTATAGATTCAAAACATCCCACATGCATGGCTATTCATTCCCAAGACAGCCCACACATGTTGAGTATTGTTGAAATGAGTAACTCACCCCAGCCCAAGGAAGAATATTTTCACCTTGAAATACCTTATGCTCTTCCTCACAATGAATTAAATCAATTCAGAAGAATCATAAGAGCATATGCCCGACAAATCAATGTGTTGTCCTTAGCTTTGATACTTCCTTGAAGAAAAAAGATAAGTAGGCTAGTGGTAAATACTCTCGATGAAGTTTTTGTGCACACAGAAGAATACTTAATAGATTTCTCAATCACCGAAATCCAATATCCTCTTGATCTGATACTCAAAATGCCAGCCAACGACGTCTCTGAACCAGACGATTTTTCGGAAGACGAGGAGTTTAACTCAGAGTCTGAAGATATGGAAGGAAATAATGACCATAATGAAGAAAGGGGGAACCCACCTCTGAAAAATCAACCTTGGTTGGCCAGAGATGCTTTGTCCCTCCCAGGACTAGTCCATAACCTTCCCCGACATCCAGAGAAGTTACTTCCTAAGTTTGATCCTGAAACCTCAGGATTGCCTGAAGATCATATCAAGATATTTATACTAACGATCAGGCTTATGAACATCCAGCATGAAGACATAGTTTGCAGATTGTTCCCCTACACTTTTGAGAACTCATCCTCCACATGGTATTTTAACTTACCTTTAGGATCCATAACTAGCTGGACAAAGTTTCAAAAAGATTTTCTAGATAAATTTGCATAAGAGACTACTACGGGAGCTCTGATGGTTGAGTTGTTCATTGCCACCATGAGTTCGAAAGAGAAGGTTAAATATTTCAATCAAAGATTCACGACCATCTTAAAAAAATTCAAGCCCAAAGCCAAACCAAATCAGGAGTTGCAAATCGAAGTATACGCTAATGCGCTCCCAGCTTTTATTTCCATGTTTGTGAAGAGGGATGCCAAACGAACCTTAGCTGAGAATTTTGAATAAGCTAAAATGATATAATTCCATATGAAAGGGTGTAAATAAGGCCATCTCTCTTTAGTTAAGATATAAGTTCAACCTCCTCCCAGGAGAGGACTCCTTCTGACTAGACCGCCAAGTAAACAAGCAGAACAGACTCCCGACAACGGTAATGGAGACATAGAATATCTATAACGCATGGTTGAGAAATTATCGAACAAGATCATAGACATGAAGAGAAATGCAGGGGAAGGAAACCAAGGCCAAAGGCCCTATAAGCCTTTATTTAAAAGGAAACCGCCATTCAAATCCATTGAACCTCCCCCAGCTAACTTGAATATCGATCTAGGGAATGTCGCATATGATTCTTTCTGTACTTATCACTAGGAAAACCACTCTGAAAGAGACTTCCCTCAATGGGTGCATGCCATGAATTTGATGGCCAGCCGATTTTTAGACAAGGTTTCCCTAAATGAACAACCAAGCAGTTTGGTTATGAATGTTGTTGACTAGGAAGATATTGACCCACCAGAAGATACAACCATGTTGATATGGGATCCTGACCTAATTATGCCTTTCGACGACCTATTTCAGGTTCAAGGAACACCCATAGAAATCTCGGTTGTGCAAATTGGAAGTAAAGGTCCTCCTGTCTCAAAGGATCCTACTACCATTAAAATGTCAGGGGAAACGTCAACTCCCGATCACCCAAAAGAACCTTTTTCTCCCCGTAAGAACCCTATTAGCATCCATACGCGAGAATCACCCAAACTGGAGTACAAAATAGTTGAAGATCTGAAGAAGTTGAAGGGTATTATATCAGTTATGGACATATGCAAAATCCCTCAATAAAAAGATTTCCTGCTACAAGCATTGAAATTAGTAGAAAACCCTACGACAAGCAATGAACAACAAAGAAATCTAACTTCCACAGATTTAGTAAATAAACCAACTATGAATACATGCTCAGAAGATAAGAAGGGGAAACCTTTTGTCCCATCGTTTCTCTTAACATTTGAAGTCTTCAATAGGAACCTCCATAATTGTTTGGTAGATTCAGGAGCATCTTCCAACGTTATGCCCTTGTCTATTTGAAAAACATTAAATGTCATTCCTCTCAAGAGAGGTAAACATGTGATACAACTAGACAGAACCCAGGTCAACGCCATGGGGGAACTCAGAGATGTAATGATCAATATAGCGACACATCCTAAGTTTGTGCAAGTGATTGACATCATTGTAGTAGACAACCCAGAGGTTTATGGGTTATTACTAAGTCGAGATTGGTCTGAGAAGTTAAACAGGTACTTTAGTATAGACTAGGCACACCTTTGGCTACCACTAAAGGTATACAAGAATATGATCGGAATTGATAGGGAGAGATACCTGAAACATATGGTCATTGATATAGAAACCCTGAACGAACCCTCATCCACGGTTTTCCCTATGCTAGGAAATTATTTATGTGATTCCCACTTCGATAACTTTTCTCCTCTCTTATCCGATGTCCCTCTCACTCAAAACTCTAAAATGGTCTTTCAAGAGAAGTCGTCGATATCGACAGAAGACACCCTCTTCTATTAAGACCCTGTGCTAGAGATTACAGAACAAAATATAGGGGATCAAGAAAGTAATAAGAAAGAGGAAAAGGGCGATTTTCGTTCACAAATTTGGACCATATACTTTGATGGATCTAAATCGCAGGAAGGATCAAGGGCAGGGTGCATCCTCATTGATCCAAAAGGTAAATGTCATTTCATGTCCTGTAGACTAGAATTCGAATGAAACAATAACATCATCGAGTATGAAGCTCTAGTACAAGGGTTAAATAAATCCATAGACTTAAACGTCAAAGAATTGAAAGTTTTCGGAGACTCGTAGATTATCGTTAGACAAGTAAGGAATACTATATATTGCAATTCCCCACAACTGAATAATTATCAGCAGGAAGTACATAGGTTAATAGATCATTTTGAATATTTCAATATCACCACGATCCCCAGAGAAAAGAATATCTTTGCTTATTCCCTAGCCACAACTGCTTCAAGGTTGTCACCTCTAGAATATTATGAAGCCTCCCGATTCACTGTGGAACTACTCTACAAACAATCGGTGCCTAACAACATTTCTAATTGGAAATTCTTTGAAGGAGATGAACAGATCATAAAATTCTTGATTAACCAAGACAATTTCAAATAGTTGTCCATCGACGATGAAGTATTCCAGGAGAAATTGACAGAAACTGATCCTCGGACAGGTCAACCTATTGACAAATTGAAATATCACACCATCCCGAAAGGGATAGCTAATTTGGAAAATATGTTTGACCTGAAAGAATGATTTAGGGGGCCTAAAAATGCAAAGACCGGTAGCTCATGTCCCCTGCATGAAACTATAAATATCAGAACCCCAGAAAACCCAAAGAATGTGAATCTCGACAATACTATATCTAAAGAGGAAATAAAGGCTTATCTCAAACTGTTCAGACAATATCAAGATGTATTTGTATGGTCCTACTGAGATCTGAAAACTTATGACACCTGTATCATTCAACATACTATATCGTTAAAACCTGAGGTGAAACCCTTCCAACAAAAGCTCCAAAAGTATCACCCATCCCTGGAACCTCTCATGTATCAGGAATTAAAGAATCTTTTAGATGCCAAGATTATCTTCCAGGTTAGGCATTCTGCATGGGTAGAAAATCTGGTTCCTGTGAGAAAAAAAGTCTAGATAAATTCGCTTATGCGTGGATTTTAGGAACCTTAACATAGCTTCAGAAAAGGACAATTACTGAGTCCCACCAATGGAGAAACTCCTGCAGACCGTGTCTGGATCAGATATTTTCTCTCTACTGGATGGTTTCTCAGGTTACAACCAAGTCCTAGTTTTAGAGGAAGATCTTTTGAAAACTACCTTCCGAACCAAGTGGGGAACATTCGATTATAAATGCATGCCTTTTGGGTTAATCAAAACAGGTGAGACCTTCCAAAGGGCCATGGATGGAGCATTTCAGGGACTAATCAACAAGTGTGTGGTAGTGTATCTGGACGACGTAAATGTGTATTCAAAGAACAGAGAAGAGCACATCCAACACTTAACTCAGATTTTCGAAAGGTGTAGGAGATACGGTATATCCTTAAATACCAAGAAAACTATTTTCAACGTCAAGGAAGGTAAGCTGCTAGGCCACATTATATCTCAAGCAGGCACTCGCATAGACCCAGAAAGGATTAAGGCCATAGCTCAACTCTCGTTGCCCCACAACAAGAAAGCTATGCAGTCTTTTTTCGAGAAAATTAATTTCATGAGGAAATTCACTCCTGATTTCGCGGAAACTATCAAACCCTTACAAAATATGATTCTCAAAGATGTCGAATTTAAGTGGGATGATGAATGAAAAGGATGCTTTCATCAATATTAAAACTGCTATATCTCATGCCCCATGTTACGAAGTCCCGATTTCAATAGGGATTTCTTCCTCTATACTTTTGCCTTTAACCAGTCGTTAGCTACAGTATTGACTCAGAAGGATGATGAAAACAATGAGGCTCTAGTGTCATTCATGAATACTAATCTCCAACGAGCCAAACTAAATTATCTTGTCGTGGATAAATAGGCCTATGCAGTATATAAGGCAATAAAACACTTCAGGTCTTACATCTTCAAGAACCACACCAATGTAATTGTGCCTCACCCTGCGGTCTGATCTTTATTCACTCAATAGGAAATGGGGGAGATAAGAGGGAAATGGATGGCAGTAGTTCAAGAATTTGATCTAGATATAAAACCTGCCAAACTAGTTAAAGGGAAAGGGTTATGCAAACTCGCAGTCAAAGCCCAAGACCAAGTAAATGAATATTTCAGATGGAAGAACAAAATGGCATTATGGTGTGGTGAAATATCATATATTTCCCCAGGGCCAAAGTCTTGGTATGAGAATTTTACTTATCTCTTGCACCATGGGACTTGTCCAGAAAATATCAATCCTAGGGAAAGGAGATATCTCGGGTTAAAGTCTGCACAATATCGCCACATAAATTCGGTACTCTTCCAAATTAATTATGATGGGGTATTGTTAAGATGTCTCAAATGTGAAGACGCAGAAAAAGTTCTAAAGGAGATCCATGATGGCCCTACCGGCAGACATTTTGCAAGAAACACCACCAATCATAAGATACTGAGAGTTGGCTATTATTGGCCCACCTTGTTCAAATACGCTCACACCTACACTAGAAACTACAAAACTTGTCAAATACGCACTGGGAAGGAGAAGAGAGCAGCAGTCCCACTCCAACCAGTGACTGTCTCTAGGCCTTTTGAGCAATGGGGGTTGGATATCATAGGATAAATTACACCCAGTTCTTTGAAACAACACAAGTATATACTTACTGCTACCGATTATTTCACAAAGTGGGAAGAGGCCATCCCTCTAACTCATGTAAACAAGAAGGTTTGGTGATTGCAAGGTTTGGTGACCCTTCTGTTCTAGTCTTTTATAATGTATCTTATTTTTCTTCCACTCTATTGACATATTTTTCTCTAGACAAAGGAATCATAATTAGGTACTCTGCAAATTACTATCTGCAGGGAAACAGGGTGGCAAAATCAACCAATAAGAACCTAATGAGAATATTAAAAAAGATGGTTGCAGATAACTAAAGGAATTGGCATAATCTACTCCATAACTCTCTATGGACCAATAGGGTCACACCCAAGGAAGCTATAGTAAATTCCCCGTACTTTCTAGTTTACGGGCAAGAATCCATTCTCCCAAATGGGATTTATCTTCCATCTCTTCAACTATCCCAACATTCTAGCGGGGAGCCTTCATCGCTCATACAAAAAAGAATTGATACTCTTATCATGCTATAAGAAGAGAGAGAAAATGCTAAGTCAAAATTTCTATCTCACCAACAGATAATGAAAAGATGGTTTGATAAACATAAGGCTAAAGAGAAAAATTTGGAAGTAGGAGACTTAGTCCTAAAATGGGACAGAGCAAATGAGCCAAAAGGGAAGCATTCTAAGTTTCAGAATTTGTGGCTTGGACCTTTCCAGGTGGCTGAGAAGATTGGGGCGGGCAATTATTGGTTACATAATCTGAGGGGGGAACCTGACGCCCTCCCAGTAAATGGCCAAGCCCTCAAACAATATTTCCAATAATAATAAAAAATAAATAAATGAATGAAAATGTTTTGTGTTTTGTATGAATGTTTTCATAATTGCGAAATGCATTTTTTTTTGTTGTTTTCTTTTTCTTTTGGACTTTTGCTCGTTTGAAGGTTGTGTTCAGCAAGACAATGGTCAAATTTAAATCATGCGACATAGAAAACTCTATTCCTAACTCATCGCTCATATAAAACACAATAAGCATTGAGGAGCTTGTGGTTGCTTTGAGGAGTCCTCTATCTAACCTGCGCAAATGAACAACTTCAGAGAAATGTCAGAAGTGTTTGCATAGTGGTTTGGTAAGACCTTAAGGGAAAGAATGAAAGTTGTAAAGGACTACATGAACCCCGAAGACAAAGCTAGCAAAGGATCCACCTTAACCATCTCACTTTGAAAAATAAACATACATCATCCTCTCCCACTCGCTCAGGGAATCATGTCGAAATACAATTGATATTATCAAAAGAGTGAACAGTAGGAGAGGGTATGTAGATATCTTCACTGGGGATATGGATGCTTGCTGGCAGTGGAGCAAGGTCTATGATGTCGGGGTTACTCTGTTGGGGCTATGGACACTCACTGGAAGTAGAGCAACACCATAGAAAATGATTAAAGGTAACTAAAGGCTTCAGGCCAGTGAATACTTTACTAGATTTTTGTCAAAAAGGGCATGAGTCAGGGTTACAGGAAATGAAGGAGGAATAAAGGTTAAAACTCCCACAGGAAGACCTGGAAGCATCAACCGAAGAATTTTGAATGCAAGGGTAAAAGAGGCTCTGATTTAAAACCAGTTAAGTTCTCCACCATCTTTTGCATCAGTCGAGCTTGAAGGAAGAACAGAGATTCTTCTTTCACCCAGTAAGTTGCCATTTGTTGAGCACTCAACACACCCTAAAATTCTATGTCCAATTTTACTTTTTGGGTACCACTTGATCTCCTTGCATTGTTTGATTCATCTCCATTTTGGAAAATGTTGTGTTTTCCTACCATTTTTTAGTCTCATTAAGTCTTTGAAAAGTTTTCTTGAAACTATGAAAATCCTCAACTTAAAAGATTTAACATTTAAATAAGGAATTAGATATCCAAAGAAATTCACCTGATGCGCTTAAGAAATTCGGCATCGGCAGACATGATTCTTCTTTCATGACAAGCATCACTGTGGAGATCACTTATTGTCGATCCTTTTCGGCATTTGGAAAAGGAGAAACGATTAAATACTTCAAAAGAAAGAAATGTTATCACCGATAGCTGATACCCGATGCGCTCATTGGAGTCGGAGAAAATCAAATCGCGACGAACTTTTCGACAATGCAAAATTTTTTTCCCGATTCCCGAAATATTTCGACATCGGGAATTTTCGAAGGAACTAACCCAAAGTAAAGTATGTGATAGGGTTCTCCCCGATCGTTGACCCCTGATATCTTTTTGGAATCGACGATCCCCAGGCTTAGTTTAGGAATGCAAAATTGAAAGAGAGTTCTAACTCCTACTAATACTCGCGAGTTAAGTCACCATACTTCATTGCATCGTACCCTAAACCCATTTTTCCATGTTAGCATTGTACGACAAAATCGGTCGTCTTCGGAGGTTTTCTCCGGAGGATGTCAACAAGAACATACATAAGGATATCACCGATTCCCAATCTGCCTACTAAGAAAGCAACGCAATGTGATGTTTTAGCTCTAAGATATGATGGATCCGAAGCATTTAAAGAAATTATTAATTCCAAAATCCCGCATTAGTTGCTAATTCGTGTGTGAATCAAAAGGACCGTTTGAACGTGTCGATACAATGCATCACCCTCCATGCCCCGCCGTCAACTCACGTAGAATTTATTTGCAGAGATTCGACGGTAGGTTGTTTTGAATTTCACCCATCACTCGAATTAATTGGTTGATGCGACTGGTAGGATCTCCCTCGTTAAATCCTTTGAATCATTGTAAACAATATTATTTTGTATGCAAGGCAGTTTGGAACATCGAGAGGAGCGAGACAAGCAATCTGGGGAAAGCTTTCAAGGCCCAGTTAGTATTAAATAACAGGTTTAGTAAGCGTTACAGGTATGTACTATTCTATGGATGTTTTATGCTTCATTTCTTACGTTTTATCCAATATTACTATGTACAAATGCCTAAAGATCATTTTTGGTTGTAGGAAAAATGCCTCCAAAGAAACCTACCACCAGGAAATCTCCAAGAGCGCCAAAGATACAGGAACCAGAGGTGGGAGAAGGTTCCTCCCCAGCAGTCGCAAGACAATTGAAATTCGCTCCAAAGACGGTGCCCGTCATCAAAACAGCCAACAAGAAGGCTTTCATTCAGCCTTTGGCCTTTGGAGACATAGAGATGAACATTGGGACCAAAACAGTATTCCCGCGCTGGGAAGAAATTTTCAATAAAATCAAGTGGGATAAATTCCTCGAATATAACCTGCACAACAATCCCAATACGAGGAGACTCGACGATGAAGTCCTCCCAAATTTATGAAAGGCGTATCTGCACATGGTGGTGAGAAAGACTCTGGTATTCCCCTGCATAGAACTCCTGAAATGGCTTATCGATAACACTGACACACAAATATGTTTGATTAATGACGACAGTGGCAGATGTGTCAAGGTTTTCCTCTTAGTGGAAGTGCATAATTACTACAAGCTCAGAGAGCCAGAAGAACGGCTAAACACTGATTTTGTTGTAATCTTCTATGAGAAAAAAGACACCAGCAAGGTGATGGTGTCATGGTAGAGAGAGGATAAAAATTTCACCAATCGGACCTCCGTCTAGTACCCGATTGCTAACCTGAGGGAGCCGTACATCTATCTAATGGCCCTCCTCTATCGATGGCATGGGGAGAAAGACCGTTCCAGGTTTTCAGAGGCTTGGATGCCTCTAGCTTATACAGTCACCATGTCTAGAATAGGTTGTAACTAGGGTGCCATCATCTCCAAACAACTCATCACTTGCATATGATAGGCTCAAACACCGAAAGAGGGAGAAACCCCATCCTTCTATATGGATTCTTATCTATTGGATGCCATTTGTGCCAGAAATATGTTTGTCAGAATGAGCTTGAGCTGGCACACATCAGAGCTCCCAATCCATGTGTATTTCGACATCTTGTGGGAGAACAAGTACAAGAAATCCTACTCTCTCGTATGCGATCAGTTTATCACACGTAATTATTTTTTGTTGTTCAAGAAAGAGTGCCCAAAGTTGTCGGATGTAGCCAAAAGGATTGTATCGAAAGTTGGCCACTAGTATCTGAATGAGCGTGATACCTACATCAGGGTTTTCAGCACCACCGGAGCATCCCATCTCTTGCCTATAGATGTCCTCGATCAACTAGTGGTAGTGGGAATCTGTTATCAGACCATCTTGCAAGGTTACAATGATACTTTGGTAAAAGATAAGAAGCAGGCCTTCATACCCTATGGATTTCATATTGGTTTCTACATGATAAAGGACACCGCATAGGCCAAGCAAGAAGAATTAATCCAATTGGAGTTTTGATTCCAAACTGGTTGTTTTCGCAAGAACAACCCAAAGGGAATGGTCCTGAAGCATGCATCACATGTATCGTCATGTTGGCCATATTCCCATGACAGGTTTGAAGATGAGATTTTCACCGAAAATGCTCAAAACTGGGATGAGGTGGTGGCAAGGATGGATGACCCTAAGGAAACCAAGCTCAAGGAAATAAGTTGGGATGAGCAAGAAATATTTCTAGAACAATCAGTTCAATAGGTCCTCGGGGCCAGAGAAGAAAGGATAGCATCCAAATCATTCGAAGCGGTGGAATATCCTCAGGAAGCCACCGAAACAACAGAGTTTTCCCAGGTGATCTCGATATAGGATAGAAATTACCCTGAGGCTCAGGATGTGCAGAAGAGAGGGGAACTCATGTATCAACAGGACCAACAGATGATGAATCAGATGTGGTATAACCCGGACCTCGTCAGGATGCCAAGGCTTTCGACCGATAGCCCAGAAGAAAGCCCGACAAAGCCAAGCGACCTTGATTTTATAAACCTTGGTAACATCAACGGGTCAAATGACCCTGAATCCACAATGCCATCGGTCGGATCACCGGAAGGTGTGATGACTCAACCAGAGATAGGTCGGGTATCAGTAGAAACAAGCACGCCTAATACTTTGATCGAGTTTATAAATATATATAGTGATGATGAGAGCCCGAAGGCATATCTCGAGACCCCTGTAATTGTCCAAGAAGAAAAGGGACTTGAGAAGATTTCTTCTCCTGATCCCAGAGTCCAAACCTAGGAGGTCCCATAAAAGGAAATAGAATCCAAAAGTGTTCCTAACACCAAGAGTTTCAATGCGCTAGAAACCCGAGTAGACAATCCGAAGGACAAGTCAGAACTGGATGAGCCAAAGGAAGGATCCCCGCAAAAGGAAATCGGCGTTTCAACAGCCAATGAACAAGTAAGTATTGAGTATTTTCCTGATGCCTCTATTTTGCTCAAAACTCAGATCCTTGACATGCTACAGATAGATTCTGGGCCCTCGGAGCACAACGAGCAAGTTCAAGAACCCGACCTTGAACAGATATACACCACCGAAAATCTAGGAAACACACTCACATGGGGTGATCAGCAGATTCTCGAACCTGTGGACGAGGTAGCCGATATTTATGTGATCTCCTACGATTGAAAGAGGAATGCCATCATCCAAAGAACCACAAAGAAAAGGAGGATCTCATTGGATTGCTCCAACCTCATAACCATAGAGGAGAATTTGATAAACACAGAAAATGCCCGAACATCATAACTCCTCGGCGTGGGGATGGCAATCTTGGAAGCCACCCGAGACATAGCCCAACACGATGAAAAGGAGTTGGCTTCCACCCTAAAGTAACTAGAACATGTGCGCCACCTGGATGAATACTATCAGAGCACCATTCAGACCACGGTATACCTGAGAAGTGAATTCGAAGAGGCTTACAACAAGTTCACACACGAGCGGCACCTTTTTTCTGCGAAGATAGTTAAGCTCTAGGAAGACACTCACATGGCACTCGCGACATGAAAGGATATGGAGCGGTGGTATGAAAGGGCACAACAAGCCGTAGAGAGAATCGAATACATTGATGAATTCCAACAAGGCCAAGATAAAGAAGAACACGGCATCTGGATGTTGGGAAAAAGCAGTCTTGATCGCATGAAGCGATCAACCGAGTACTGGGCTAAGATGTCTCAGGAACCACACGGGGAAATTTGAGAGTAGTGGTCCAGATGCGAGAAACATTGGGATAAAATCAACAAAGCAATGAAGGATATCAAACTCCTAGAGTTTGACACCCCCAATGACTTCGTCGACTTGTGCGACATAGTTGAATCACATACCAAGCAAGATTCATTATGGGCCGAAGAGCTAGTGAAGTTTACCAACACATTGCCAAGACAAGTGAAATGATTTATGGAAGATCTAATTAGAGCATGGATTGTGCTACAACAGTTAAACACCAATCTGGTAAATTATAGGGAGCATGCGGTGAAGGTCAGAGGAATTTACGCGTCTCCAATGGAACAACACATTTTTCCATTGGCCCAAACCTGTGAGGATTTGTTTATTAGTTGGTCAGAGTATGAGAAATGTCACCCTTTCGAAGGGATATCTTGAGATGACTGTTGGAAAACTTTTAGGAGAGAATGCCATGTGGCGAGTTTTGTTTTGTTTAAACCACACTTAGCCATTATTTTTAGTTAATTTTACATTATAAATAAGAGCATCGACCAATTATTTAAGGGTCGATGGTTGTTGCAAGAAAGTCTTATGTTTTGGTTTTTTCAAGAATTATTTCCGAGCTACCATTAATAGTGAAGTCCTTCTGGACCAAAGACAAAGTTATTTTCGTCAAATGCATGTGTGATTGGACGTGGAGAAGAACTATTTCCTATATCTTTTCACGAATGATGTTGTCATGAGTAAGAGATATTTAATCTATTGTCAAGTTATCTAGTGCAATATTTTGTTGTTCTTTAATTTAATGATGAAGATGAATCATTGTGTTATCATGTGATGGATGATTAAAGTAGGTGGATTATTCTGCTTGCCTTTGTTTTATCGCATATGTGTTTTATTTCTTATAATTAGTATCCCAGACAGTAATTAGATGCTCACATGGTTAACGTATTATTACTAGGCCTGTGGTATAGAATTTTTGTCTACATGCTTGAGTAGCGGGTTATCCCAATCTCAGCCTCTTCTCCAGTAGTTAAACTTAATTCTATTTTGTTTCCAAGTTGGTTTATACTGGCTTACAATCTTACTTCGGTCCCACCTAAGACAAAATACAAAAATAGAAAGTCTCAATTGAAGGAGACCCCTTCGCAAGAAAACGTAAAGCCCATCGATTAATTGGTTGGATCACAAGATCTGGAGAACCATTCCACCATTAAATGCTGCAGAGTCTAATTGGGCCTCGATGGCATGTTTGGTTCCTGTTGTTGAACTAGAGGGATTTAAGACCCATCAACACTTCCTTAAACACATGAATAGCTTCCATGTATTTAGCTTCTATAGTTGAGAGTGCTACTACATATTGTCTTTTTCTCAATCAATTAGTTTCTCCTCCAAATAGGATAAACACATAACCACGTATAGATCTTCTACGATCCAGATCTCCAGCTTGGTTTGTGTCAACAAATCCATGTATGTCCAACACTCCATCTACACCAAGTTTTTCTTGGTAGTAAATTCCATAATTAGTAATGCTATGCAAATACCTGGAAACCCTTTTTACAGTTTTCCAATGCTCCTTCCCTATTTTGACATGTACCTACTGTTATCGCACGGTTTGTAGGAAGGGTTTAGGTAGCTTGAGTCAAGGCTTAAAACCGGCGTAACAGGAGCTTCCCCACCCACTGTCACCTCGATGGGGAGCTCTTTCTATTTAGGATGGCTAGTCCAAGGAAGACGTCCCTATGTAATCTGGGTTTATGAAGGGCTAAAGGTTTAAAGGATCAAGGTAAGAGGTTCCCTTTTACCGATTACTGCCAAAGATGAGATAGTCAAGAAGAATATGTTCCATTGGATGGCACCTGCTTACAAGACAAAACAAACAAAGCTAGAGAATGTGCTGCAGTGGGTTAGTGCTTCACAGTTTAATGACTATCTTTAAATATATATGAGCAATGATCAAATGTAATTATTGACAAAGTCAATGATTACTAAGCAAAGAAAAAGGCTTATATTACTTCTTCAATAAGTACACCATGAGATAAGAGCATTCAATGTACACAATTAAGTCTTTGTATTATATCACAATGCAATAAATATCTCAAATCAGCTCATATAAATAATGTTGTTGCGTCACCTATATTGTTGTTGCTATAGATGTGACGTCAAGCATTAATTAAGGTCAAAATGAAGATAATGAGTGAAACGTTTTAGCAATTAAACTTATGAAAGTAACCTACAACTCAAAGTCTATCAATCAAGGTGAAAAATGTCACAACGTTGCAAGCCAAACAAGAGATCAAAAGGTGTGACGTCACCTATATTTTTGCTGCATTCAGGATTAGGGTTAGTTGGCCAAGAAGTGGACGTTTTAGCTAATTCAACCAATGAAAAGTTATGAAACCTCTATGGCTATGATAAGATGACTCAGCCGCAACTTTCTATCCAAACACAAGTTTAAAATCAGCAAGACATCATCTCATTAGGGTTAGTTCAAGTCGCTAGGGTTAGACGCTAGGTTAGTTTAGGGTTTCAAATTGAGAAGTTTGAAAGAGAGTTTAAGCATAAACAAGCTCAAAAGTGTTTCTAGACTAGTGCCTTGGGTTAATGGAGTCAATTTAGGTGAGACTAATGGCTTGGAAGGCTTAAACTTAAGGACAAGAGGATTAGGGTTTGATGGTGTTGCTATGGCAAGGTCACCAAACTAAAACCCTAAGAAGAGAAGACTTGCTTAGGTGTAGCTAAGGCTAGGCCTAATGCTTCATCTTCTTTCCTTAAGACTTCTATGGCAAAATAGCTAGCTTACAAACACAAACCTATGGCTGAAAAGTGTTGCTTAGAT
>JASDQU011401263.1:25243-38203 GCA_032191745.1 Picea mariana
CAAGAATTTGCAACTAACTACAACAATAACACTCTCGCTCTTTACAAATGATGAGTATTAATTAGATCGAATCCTCCATACTTAGGACAACCCACCTAATCCAACTAATTTTCTCAATTAATCCATTTACAAAATAATTAGGGGAAAAAAACCCTATCCTTTAAGTATATGATTAGAAACTTAAGAAAACACAATCAAATCCATTAAAAGAACCCACTCCCTTTAGTAAACTTCAAGACCCCCTAGGTCTTCTCGACAAGGTTGATTTAAGAGGCAAAATGCTCCTGCATCAGACTCCCAGGGTTAAAAAAATTCACGATCTCTTGATCACGAGTCTTCATTTGTTGAAGTCCTCTTGGATCCCAAATCTTATGTTGTTGTCCACCTGCCTTGCTGCCTTGTTTCTTCATACTCAGGTTATTGTTCCGTTGCCTCAGTCCTATTTGAGGTTTTCCAAGATCCCATATCTTACTTGTTTTCTTGCCATTTACCTTGCTGATGTAATCTCTCTCAACCAATTGCAATTTGTGGCCTACTGCCATTTTCATCTCAAGGTATTCCGATTTGATTACCTTCATCATCAACTTCCACAAACCATTAATTTCAATGTCCAACTCTGTTCCCTGTTGGTACATGTCATTGTTGCAAACTTGTTGCTTTTCCTTTATAGGAATAATGTGTATGACTCTTACTTCCATCTCTTCATCCTTCTTTTCATGTTTACTCTCCTTATTGTCTTTCAAGATAATCCTTTGGTCTACAACTTTTTGTTGTAGCAGAAATCCTTCTCTGCTCCCTCACTTATGATGTTGTAACTAAGCATTCTTGGATGCTCTAAGTGTGCAATTGTTATACAGATTTCATCAATCTTGGGTTTTTCCAACCATTCTTCCAACAACCTTAGTTCTTCTCCAAAACCCATTGGCACTACACCTAGGTGTTGTCCTTCAATTATCTTCAAGGCTATATTCATGAGCCATTTATGTATGATTCACTGCTAGGATAGGTTCTTGCTCTTGTCCTCCAAACCCTGCATAACTTGACTAAAAATGATGATGATCACCTTCATGAGTCAATGTTGTCTCTTCCTCCATAACAGATTCTTGTTTTTGTTCACCTGCAAACAAACACCAATAGTTAGTTTTAAAAACATAAGACCTTATGGTCTTATTTGATGCCTCTGACATATTCCTCTCATCTTGATCAGAGCTTTCTTGATAGTCCATGATACTCTCAACAGGTCTCCCATCAAGATCTCCATCATCATCCTCTCCAAGGAATGATCCCTGCTCAGGTTCACATATGTGAACTTATTCTTCTATTCTTGACCTATGTCTAAACTCAACACCTTTGAGTTTCTCTTCTTTTAATGAAGCATTCAACCTATGCCTCAATATCCGTCTCAGTTTCCTTACAAAAATTTGTACAATAGGCCATTTGACCTTCTTCTTCACATTCCAACCTCGTGTTTGGTCTTCCTCACTTTTCCTTAACAACTTCATAATTATACTGAGTCTTTCCTTTAACTCGGCAAGCTCTTTATCAAAATCTTCTTGAATCATCTACTCTCTGCCAATTTCTCTGACATCCTCTTTCCTCCGTCTACGGAATCTCTCAGAACCTCTTCCATGGCTATCAATAGTCATTTCCATCTCTTCCCTCTGTGAGCTTCTCCTTTCCCACCGTGAGTTGCATCAAGCCTTTCCTCTGTAGTAAGTCTCCCCATCACACGTCTAGGGGAGTGTGACCTAACATCGTCCTCCCATGACTCTTGCTTTTGGAGGATACATAGTGGGAAATTCCTCCACTCCTCCTGATAGAACTAGGGTCAACACCCTATCATGGACCATACGGTGGCACTGTGTTGCTGGGAATTGTGTCATTGTATATTCAATTTCAGGCAGTCATGCTACCTAAAAATCCCACACTTTCCGACATATCATACAATGTAGTTGAACCAACATAATTTAACATACAATGATTCATACCATATTATTTCTTGAGTGATGTTCACAACATCAACAATTTATTATCGTTATTCTTTGGCTATTACATAGCCCATTAATCTGCAGGTTAGTTTACAACAACAACTCATGCATATCCATACACTATTAACATGTAATTGCATATAACCATATCATTAAGTCGTTATCCACATACCAATATCTTTCAAATTCAATTTTTCATGCTAGAAATAGGTCGCATAATATCCATCATAAATCACATAACGATAAACATTCATAGTATTCACATTCACATAGGTCCATATGTCCAAAATTTAAAGTGTCAAGTTAATATTATTCCACAGATAATAAACAAATGAAGATATGACTAAGCCATAGGTACTTCAAGTTGTCTAAGGAAAAATGGGGCATTATATACACCCATCCTTCAGGAAACATAGTCCTGAGGTCGTGGTTAAAAAAAGTGAGGGATGATCTTGTTGTAAGGTTTCTGCATCCTCCCAAGTAGCAGATCTTGGGCTATACTTGTCCCATTGAATGTTAACTTGGTCTACCAAATGGTTCCTGAGTTGTCACATCCTATGGTCCAATATGCGTAACGGTTCTACCATGATAGTTCCCACGTTTGAGACCTATAATTCCTTCCAATTTAGTTTGTGAGATTCATCAGCAACATAATGCCCTAGAGCAGATACATGAAAAACCTCATTTTAAATGGCCCTGTAAATCGAGGCAACAATTTTGTCCCTTTCCCATACCAAATGGTACTCTTACTAGGAATGATACAAATGAAAACATGATCTCCCACTTCATAAATTTGGTCAATCCTATGTGCATCAGTATAAATTTTCTATCTATCTTACGTCTCCTTTAACCATTGTCTAATCTGAATCACCTGCTCCTCCATCTCTTGAATCAATTATGTCCCTATTATCACTCGGTCTTTTAACATTTCTGAACTCAATGGTGTCCTACATGGCCTTCCATACAAAGATCGATAAGGCGACATTCCAATTGAGCTATGAAAACTGTAATTGTAGGAGAACTCTACTAGAGGTAGGTAATTCTCCCAATGGATTTTATTATCCATAACATACATCTTAAGCATGTCTTCCATAACTTGATTTACTCATCTAGTTTTCCCATCTGTTTCAAGATGATACATTGTGCTCAAGTTCAACTAAGTCCCCAATGCTGATTGCAAACTTGTCCAAAATCTAGTTGTAAACCGAGAGTTCCTATTTGAAATGATCTTCTTGGGTAACCCGTGCAAACAAATAACTTCACTTATGAAAACACACGTCACATTAGTGACATTGTAAGTATCCATGACTAGTATAAAATGAGCACTCTTGGTCAACTTATCAACTATAACAAGATTGGCATTGTGCCTCTGCGATGTGAGTGGCAATCCCACAACCAAATCCATAGAAATGATTTCCCACTTGGACATAGCAACATCATGCGGTTGTAGGGGACTTGTCGGGTGGTGATGATCAACCTCCACTTGCTTACACTCAAGACACTTAGCGATGAAATGGACTACATCACGCTTTATATCTACCCAGAAGAAAAACTTCTTCATGCTTGCATATATTTTCTTCACACTTAGATGCACACAATAAAGTGCTATATGGGCTTCCTTGAGTATAATGCTTCGAATATCCCCACCCTCGGGGATTTACACCATTCCTTGGTATCTCAACAATCCATTTGCTTCAAGGTTAAATCCTTCAAACTTTGACTCTAACTATCTCCCACTCTCGAGGGATGAAGTGACCTTCGAGTACCAACTATCTCTAATAAGTTGTCCCGACACTTGCTCCCTCAAATTGACATTTAAGGGCACCAACGAGAAGATCTGTGGCCTTGTTGTCAAGGAGACCACATTCTCCTTTCCCTTGATGTATGAAATTCAAAAATTGCACTCACTCATAAACTCACTTCAACGACTTTGCCTAACATTAAGATCCCTTTGGGTGAAGAGATGATTTAAGCTTCATGGTCCATTTTAAGCTCAAAGCTTCGCCCCACTAGATAGTGCCTCCAAAGCTTCAAAGCTAGCATTACAATTGCCAAGTCTAAATCACTGGTTGTGTAAATCTCCTCATGTTGATTTAGCTTCCATGATGCATACACTATCACTCTCCCATCTTGCATTAACATGACCCCCGACCCTTGCTTCAAGGGATCCATGCAAACTGTGAAGTTCTTATCCATATCAGGCACTCTTAGAATTGGTGCACTGGTTAGTAATCTTTTAAGCTCAATGAATGCAATGTTGCAGTCATTTGTCCACTCATACCTGACTCCCTTGCACTGCAAGGTGGTGATGGGTTTTGCAATCTTCAAGAATCCTTCCACAAACCTTTGATAATAACCAACTAGCCCCATGAAGCTTCTTACCTCATGAGTATTTCTCGGCACTGACCAATCCATTATGGCATTCACCTTTTTTGGGTCCACTAAAATTCCTTCTCCATAAATGATACAACAGAGATAGTGAATCTCTTTTTTTGGGTCCACTAAAATTCCTTCTCCATAAATGTAACGTACCCAACCACCCACAAGTTGGCCACGCTAATCTGTAACGTACCCAGCCACCCACATGTTGTCCACGCTACTCCAAAAACTTGCTTCTGAACTGATCTCAAATTCTAACAACATTTAATTTGAAAACAAGCATGAAAGACCCACATGCATTAATCAAGGTCCATGCTACATCATAAAAGAGATAAACAATGTTCCATGCACAACAATAACCAGCATATAGACACATTATAAATACATATCTCATAGATAATTAAACACATAGTGAAATATACATTATACATAAAACACAGAGAACACTTATCTTTGCAAGTAAACATTCACCAATTGGTTGCAGACCAAGGAAGTTCCTCCCAACCATATACATTGTTGTTCATTTACTCTCAACAACAGGTCACCCGCGAGCCAGGTCCTAGGCCAAATTTGAAACACACAACAGTTTGCTAACTCGCTCTCAGGTTTCCCAACCACACAACAAATCTGAATTGCCAGCTCTCTTTCCCCCTCGACCTGCACAACCCAAAGAAATGAACACCTTTCTCTACCATGCAGTCCCTGAGGTTGTTCCATTTCTCTCCAGGGCTCCAGTGCTACTGGTCAGGAATTCTCCCTGCTGGAAACTCCAAGGATTCTCAGTTGTGGATAGTTCTTTCTGAACTGCCATCAATCTCATGCACTCAGGCATCCATTCCCTCCTGGAGTGATCAATAATCTATTACAACCATCTAACAATGGCTCTCCTCCTCCAACCATTTGTTTCCATGCTCCCCCCAAGAGCACACAAATTCAACAAGAGTGAGGAGGGTGTAACAGTGAATGAATAAGAACAAGTGAACCCCTAAACAAACCAAAGATGGGTTTATTTAATTACTTGGAAATCAAGAACTACATGGACTCCCCCAAGAATCTCATGTAACCCATTTTCTCCATAAAATCAATTATGGGTAAATAAAAATATAATAAAATACTTAGCCTCTCAAGCCCCCTCTCTTGTGGAATCATAGCCCCTTATCTCTTTTGTCCTTGTTAGTCTTGCAACCAACGATATATTTTATTAATGTATATGAAGTATTACATTTCTTAGGCACTCTGGCCCCTTTTCAACTTTACTGGCTCACCAACATAAGTCACAATTACACAATACATTCTAGTTCATAAGGGTTAAAACCGGGGTGTTACATCCCCCTCCCCTTATTTTGGCATTGTCTTCAGTGCACAACACCATTCCAATGTTATTAACATTACAAATCTAGGCTCTTTGGCCTTAATCCACATAGGAAATCCAACCAACTCTTATATACATAGGCACTCTGGCCTAAAATTAAWYATGTATACATAGGCATTCTRACCCAAAACATGTATAATGATCTTCATAATTTATATTTCTGGCAGCAGTTCCAACCAACAAGCTCTCCTTCCCTCTCAGTCTGCGCAACCCAAAGAAATGAACCCCTTTCTTTGCCATGCAGTCCCTAWGGTTGTTCCACTTCTCTCTAGGGCTCTAGTGCACTCAGCCAGGAAGTTTCAGAGTTGCGCCTTCCAGAACTCCAGCTACAACAAGTCCACTGAACTTTCTTCATTCCATGCCTTCATCGTTGAGCTCAGATTTCTTCGGGTGTTCTTTTTCGTGAGCTTTCAACTTCAATAGTCAACATCTCATATGCATTATAAAAATACAGTCATAATGAGATATTGTTATAAGAATTTTAATCATAAATGTCAAATATATTTTATACAGGAAAACAAAGTTTCCAAGCACGAGCTTCCAACTCATAATTCGTTTGCTTCTTGCAGTTGTAGGCATCAATCTTTATTATGGCTTACAACAATGCCATACCCAATACCATTATTCTTGTAATTTTTTCAACCTTCAATCAACCAAACCAATTGTTAGCATAATCATGTAACAATTTGTAACTATTACTTTCTCAAATCTGTTTTATATAGGAAAATAAAATTCCCAGGCATGAATTTTATGCTCATAATGTTTGGCTCTGCAGTTGTAGATATCAGTCTTCCTTATGGGCTTACATCCCTACCATATCCAAGACCATTCTACCTGCAATTTTCCTCAACCTTCACAACAACAGTTCAATGACTTCCATTAATCCAACTATTAACTAGAATGAACCCATCATTCTTTACACATGTATTATCAACCAATATTTTCTTGCTTCTATCCGCCAATATTTCTATCACTTTGTTCCCTTGACAAAGCTTTTCCATAATTTATCATTATATAACTACTCTCACCTGCAACTTTCTTGTTGCATTATCTAACAACTCCTGAAGTGTTTTCAACTTCGTGAGTTAGCAATACTCACATCATTTCAATTGTTATCATAATCATTTCCATTTTATATAATATATACATGCATTCAATAATTCCTGTAATACCACTTGTAACATTTTTAATAGTTCCAAAAAGTGATCTTAGAATTGTAACAACAACAATTCAATCACCTTCAGCTAGTATTCATATTAAATATAATGCAACTATCCATCATTATGTATTTTCAACACCACATGCTTTTAATAATGCAACAATTAATTACTAAATAAAATAGCAATCGATGTGCCAATACCCATGGCCACAACTACACAATGCATCCATGCATTCACTACATAATACCACATAACTATGTCATGCATTCCACCATGATGAGTTGGAAGGTCTGGCCAATGCCTTAACACATCATCCACACACTTCCTACTGCTTGCTAGGCTATTTGGATACCTTCCTTTTCAACCCAAACACAACACTAAGAATATAATTCTTAAGTGCTCTTTAGTGTCGGCAAAGAGGTTGCAGTACAAACATCAGATATACAGTAGATACCATTGAGCACTCACATAACACTATAGCCCTTCCATATCCAACCATATTATGGTCTCACACATGCTTAGCTCTATGGATATTCATTGTTATAGAAGGAGTATGTCTCTTGAATTAGCTCGGTTATGATCCCATAACCAATTATAACACACTATACAACTGACAATCTATCTAAATGCATTCTAGCATCAATAGCAATTACATACTCTAGGTCTTTGGCCATCACATATCGATTTAAATCTTGAAAAATTAACTGAGGGAATTTCTTACCTCAATTCCCTTCAACATAGAAGCAACAAATGCATACCTAGATGGTTGTTATCAACCTACTTGATGCTACCTGATCAACTGGTATTTGTAGAAGCTCACAGACTTCCTCCTTCATCATTTTGATCACCATTCCTACCACCCTCGTGGGTCTTCACATAGATGGAAATCATAAGCAACAACAACATCCACATCTTTAACCATGCTATATCATTTCTCCTGAATACATAATCCATCATTAGTCATACTCAATTTCCATAACATCATTATTTCATAATAAAAGGCTATTCTAAGTTCACAAGCATGTTATATGCATATCCAAGCATGTGCATATGCACAATTACACATCCATATGCACCAAGTATTCACTGTTAGCATGCCTACTAATGGATATGCATTTTAACTTCATTGTATGCCTCATGCACTCTAGTGGATTTATGTTTCAATTTCACTTATTTATTTATCGAGTTATGTTGTAGCTGGTTGTCCTTGAATTCCTTCAGATCCTTGCAGCCTTGTGTGCTCCCATTCTACTCATCTACACTATTGTTCCCTGGTCTGAATACTTTTCAGCTAGGTTTCACTTGGTCATTCTGCAATGCAACCGATGTACTCAACTTGCAGCAGCTCCTTTTGGGTAGTCATATCCAACTTTACCTTTATGAAATATTCCAACACCCTGGAATGAAGTATCTTAAACATTCCATCACTCTACTACCACAACATTCATGAATCAAATATTATTACTCCTAGTAGTCCATTAGACTACATCTTTCACACTTAAGCTTTACAACTATCTACACCTCTCTTCCTTTAAGGCTAGGCAACCATACTTTTCCTTTCTATGCCCATTACTAACATTATTCACCTGCTAGCTTCATGTCTTATGTGAGGATTCTTGCTTTTGTATTTGCAATTCATTCAGATCCCGTAGTTGTTGACTAACACTTTTGTTCCACTATTCTTGAGTTCTTTACCCACTTTTCATTACTTTCCCTGTAGTTCTTTGTTGCCCAAACCAACTTCTACAAGCTCTGTCATGCTTACATGACTATGATATCCAATCCTAGACTGGAATTGATCCAATCAAATCTCTAATCTTTCCAAATCTGCAAGTAACCATTTTTGTTAGAATTATACATATTATAGAAATCTGCCAATTAATGTTACAGGTACTTTTTCTGCTTAATTCATGAAGAAATATCTCATCATTCTCCAAATTATAACAATTCAACGTTATTCTTCTCTGAGTAATCTTTCCGATGATTATTCCCATGCCCCAATCTAATATATGAGCTGAAAATTATGGCTTCCCGAAAGAGTCACTTTCACCCTTTTTTTTTTTTGCAACATGATCTTGTTGAATTGTTCCAAAGCCCCTTTAAACTGGTACATAATTTGAATTCTAAACAGGTGCTTCCTCCAATCCAATTTTCTTGTGACCATGACTCGAAACCACGGGCTTATTCACTCTTTAGCACCTTCATATATATTCTTCTACACAGGAGCTTGTTTGAACACAATGTCCAAGGGCTTGGTTACTTCTAGGCCCTTCGCACCTCTAATTGACCCCTTTACCTTATCATGAGACCGACGCTGGGACTAAGTCCTTCAGACTTCGGCCTTCTGCTATTCTCCCTTTTCAATCTTCCAACTTTTCCCGGAGTAAACTTTGTCAAAACCCTTCTATTAGCTCCACTAGCAGATCGAACGGTCGAGATTTAATCTCTCGTTGACTAGACAATCCCGCTCCATTCGAAGGCTTCAACGACATCAATGATCACGACTTAATTAGGCGTTGGGATGGACGGTCCTTAATTAGTTCGGGACTTTGACGCTCCGAGACATTACAATTCTCAAGTTGTTCAAATCCCCTGGAGTTTTACCCATTGAGGCACTTGCCCTATCCTTCCATTGTTTAATCAGATGATCACGAGGAATCCCAAAGGGTCTTAGATCAACGGCCCACATGAATTAATTACTCTGGGACTCCGGGACATTGCCCCTCATGAGTTGCTCAACTCCTCTAGAGTTATTCCTATCGAAGCGGTCATAAAGTGATGATGACCGCTTACCGTCGGTTAACCCCTTCACTTACACTATCCTTCCACTAGCTTAATCTGACGGCTAGGACTTAATCAAGCATTGGGATGGACAATCCTTAATCATTTCGGGACTTCAACACTACGGGACATTACAACTCCGAGTCGTTTAATTCCCCTGGAGTGATACCTGTCGAAGTGCTTATGCCATCCTTCCACTGCTTGATCTAACGGTTGAAAAAAGTCCTAAAGGAATCTTAGATCGACGATCTGCGTGAATTCGTGACTTCGGCCTTCGACACTTTCACTGGTAGAGATGTTGGACATTCTCGGAGGCCATACTCCCAGAGATGACATTGCATGCTGATGTCATTTATGGTGATGTGGACCCTTGGTAGTTGTGCCACGTGTCACCCATAAATGGAAAGGTTGAGGTCCAAAAGGGATTGAATTCATGTGACACGTGTCCCCATATGACACCCCTACCACGTGGCATAAGACATGTCATCAACCAAATGGACGGTCCACATTCCTCCACTCTAGATCTAACGGCCTGCGTGATTTCACGACTGCGACTTTACACTTCGTGGCTTCGACACTTCGTGGCTTTGACTCTTCACAACTTTGGCACTTCACGGCTTCGACACTTCGCAACTTTGACACTTCACGACTTAGATACTTCGGGGCTTTTCCTAGTCTCTAGTAATTGGCGAAGTGGCGAAGTTTCGGAGTCCCAAAACTTCTATATCCTTGTACTTTTGATCTAACGGCTAGCATTGCTCCTGAATTATTCCTTCGATTTGATGGTTGGTGAGATTTTGGGGCTTCGACACTACGAGACTCTGGCATACTACGACTCTCGAATGGTTCAATTTCCCCCAAAGTTATACCTGTCAAAGTGGTCATAAAGAAATGATGACCGCTTATTGTCGCTTAACACATATGCTTGCTTTATCCTTCCACTAATGTTAGCTCTGATGTTTAGCATTACTCCCAAAGTTCTTCCCTCGCTTTAAAGACTGGCGGGATTTCGCGACTTCGACCTTCGGGATTTCTAGGACTCAAACTTCTTTACATCTGGAGGGTCAACGTCGGATGACCATGATCAACGATGAAGATTTCATCTGAACTTCCTATTAGATTGAACGGTCAACGAGATTTCATGACTTCGACCTTCAACATTTCATGCTTTTGCCCTGCCTCCCATAATCATCGAAGTGGCGAAGTTCCAGAGTTTTCTATCTCCTACTGGATTCGATCAACGTTTGACGATTAGGCAATTCAATCCGACGATTCTTGTTTACTTGACTCCCAATCTAACGATCTAGAGCTTCCCTGATTCAATGGTTGTGATCGCTCCTGAAATTAAAAAGGGGGTGATCACGATTCCATGATCCTTTACTAGGATCTTTGTTTGAACGGCGCTCTGGCTTCTACATGATTCCTGCAACAATATATCTCCTAAGCTTTCCTTCAACCTTTCCAAAGGTCTTAATGTTGTGTGCTTTGAATCTGTGCAACCTAATATGCTACCTCTCCTGAGCTTTAGGTTTAAAATTCGATTCCTCTGCACCTCATGCTACAACGACCATTAAAAAAAAAAGGAACTTTCAACCTTCCAAGTCAAACTCGACTCTGCAACTCTACGGATCGAACCCATTAAACTTCTCAGACAATCTTTAATTATTTAAACTCGAATTTTCCCACGAATTTGGGGATATTTCTCTCAAATATTTCTGTTTTTCCCCAAATTCACATAGTTTGAAATTTGTGACAATGAAATTCTCAAATTTGAACTCGTTCTGGCCCATACTAGTCCAATGTTTCAACTAGAAGCTCTGATACAATTCTGTAACGTATCCAGGCACCCATAGGCTGGCCACGCTAATCTGTAACGTACCCATCCACCCATAGGCTGGCCACACTACTCCAAAATCTCGCTTCTGAACTGATCTCAAATTCTAATAACATTTAATCTGAAAACAAGCATGAAAGACCCACATGCATTAATAAAGATCCATGATACATCATAAAAGAGATAAACAACGTTCCATGCACAACAATAACCAACAGACATGCACATTATAAATACATATCTCAGAGATAATTAAACACACAACAAAATATACATTATATAGAAAACACAGAGAGAACTTATCTTTGCAAGTAAACATTCACCAACTGGCCGCATACCAAGGACATTCCTCCCAACCATAAACATTGTTGTTCATTTACTCTCAACAACAGGTAACCCCCAATCCATGGCTATGAATCTACAAGGACATGTCCTAGGCCAAATCTGAAACACACAACAGTTGGTTAATTAGCTCTCAGGTTTCCCAACCACACAACAAATCCAAATTTCTAGCTCTCTTTCCCCCTCATCTTGCACAACCCAAAGAAATGAACACCTTTCTCTGCCATGCAGTCCCTGAGGCCGTTCCATTTCTCTCCAGGGCTCCAGTGCTACTGGTTAGGAAATCTCCCTGCTGAAAACTCCAAGGATTCTTAGTTGTGGAAAGTTCTTTATGAACTGCCATAAATATCATGCACTCAGGTATCCATTCCCTCATAGAATGATCAACAATGTGTTACATCCATCTAGCAATGGCTCTCCTCCTCCAACCATTCGTTTCCATGCTCCCCCCAAGAGCTTACAAATTCAACAAGAGTGAGGAGGGTGTGACGGTGAATGAATAAGAGCAAGTGAACCCCCAAACAAACCAAAGATGGGTTTATATAATTACTTGGAAATCAAGAACCACATGGCCTCCCCCAAGAAGCTCATATAACCCCTTTTCTCCATAAAATCAATTATGGGTAAATAAAAATACAATAAAAGACTTAGACCCTCAAGCCTCCTCCCTTATGGAATCATATCCCCCTATCTCTTTTGTCCTTGTCCATCTTGCAACCAACGATGTTATTATTAATGTATATGAAGTATTACATTTCCTAGGCACTCTGGCCCCTTTTCAACTTTACCGACTCACCAGTCTAAGTCACAATTACATAATACATTCTAGTTCATAAGGGTTAAACCAAGGTGTTACAGTCCACTCATACCTGACTCCCTTGCGTTGCAAGGTGGTGATGGGTTTTGCAATCTTCAAGAATCCTTCCAAAAACCTTTGATAATAACCAACTAATCCCATGAAGCTTCTTACCTCATGAGTATTTCTCAGCACTGACCAATCCATTATGGCATTCACCTTTTTTGGGTCCACTAATATTCCTTCTCCACAAATGGTACAACCAAGATAGTGAATCTCTTTCTAAAAGAAAGAGTATTTTGACAACT
>JASDQU011401263.1:48767-59187 GCA_032191745.1 Picea mariana
TGAATAGTTTCCTCGTATTTCACATCCAAATGGACTCGCTTCACCATTTACTTTGTTTTTTAATCAATTTAACCCATAATGACCTAACGAGGCATGTTGCTTCCAACTTAGTATATTTCCAGTATTACTTGGCTTTCAAGGCTCCTAACAACATCCACATGGTCAATGGGCTACATCAACACCACGTCTTTTATAATTATCCTTACCCAATAACATATATCACATGTTGGAGGGTTGAATTTGAATTAGTATTTTGGATCAATAGGTACACAGATAAAGATGAGGATCTAAATCTTACATAGATCAAGGATGTGTGATGGCTATGCAGTTACACATGTGATCCATGGTTGGAACATGTGTTACACTTGTAGGTGGCACGGGTGTTACACTTGTAGGTATGCATGGTTTATGTTACAACTGTAAAGCCACATGTTTTGCTTTCGTGCTTGGTTCCCTTAAGCTCACATGAAGGCACTTACAACATGATCTTTCATCATGGCAAGACAACCCATATTATCTAAACATAACCAACATTTGATAGTTTCGATCGAAAATATGTAAATGGGTAAAATCCATCTATGATCCATTACCCGACTTGCAACGTTCAATGCGAGGCTGTGATTCGGGCTCATATGATAGCCTTCCTCCAGTAAGAGGAAATCCTCGATTACAAAGACACGGATAAATGAATGGCTTAAAGCATTTTATTCTATATATATTATAAAAGTCCTTATATTATATTATTTGGTTGTTGATTCTCGAAAATTCTCAAGGAAACAACATAAACAAGATTATAGAATACCTGCAACAAGTCTTTGTACATGCAAGTAAGAATATTCAACTCTGTTATGCAACAAAACAACCTTAACTTGGGCAAAGTTATAAACACTTTGAGCGAGACATCTCAAGGAGGTTCTACAAAGAAAATAATCGGAAATGTGAACCGCAATGAATCATCTCCCTCGGATCATCGCTATTCTCAATGGGATTCTCATCGTGGGATTTGCCATCTGGAGAGGTGGAGAACAAATCCCGCCATGTAAACGACCAAGCACTCAGAGGTGTGAGGTTGAATCCCATCTGTAATTGAGGTATAGGTGCAAGGTTCAATTTCGTCTGCAATTGAGGAGGTAGAGTAGAAGCATCAAAGACACAATGTCGAGAAAGCACAAAGCGACTTACATTTGCTATCAACTTTGCCGAGAAAGCACAGAGCAAATTACATTTGCTCTCAACTTGCTCCAAGCCGCGTCAAAAACCCTAGACATAAGAGCTCTTGCCATATTCTTACAACCTTAATTTTTCTTCTCAATTTGAAATATAAATTACAAATTTCCCCTTCCATGGTCCACCATTGCCACAAAATCCTCTTCAACCATTTTTCATATATCTGCCTTGCAATGTCCAGTGGTTGATTTAGCTAAATTCCTCATTTTTATCTCTTCTCATATATCTGCCTTGCAATGTCTAGTGGCACTCCAATATTTTGATTCAGGGCATGATCAATGAACAATGAAGCTAAGTTAAGATTTCACTTTCTTGTTAGATTCAGGGCGTGATTGATGAACAAGGAAGCTAGTTAAGATTTCACTTGCTTAGGTAGGCAGAAGAAACCTAGAAGTCATCGCCCGTTGAACAATAGTAGGTTGGAGTCGGTGGAGAAGACACCGCCCATGAGAAGTTACCGCCCATTGAACATTAGGAGGTTGGATTCGGTGGAGAAGACACCGCCCATGAGTCACTGGAGAAGACACTGCCCATTGGACAATAAGAGGTTGGAGTCTGAGGAGAAGACACGTGGAGAGAAGATTTCAATGGTTGATGAACAAATGACAAGTTCTTATATGCTTTGGACAAATTATGAAGGCGCCTAGAGGAAACTCCCCTTAAATAACACCTTCGATGTAATCAACAAATCAATGTTAATCACTAAATAAACCGTAGTGACATATTAATAATAATAATCTAATTTTAAGGTCACGACCAAGCCAGACACCAAATTGGTGTATGAGACCCCCTTGTTTGTGGGAAAAGGGACCCCCTCCGCATAGTGATTTGACTGCTAAAGTCTACAAAGGTATACATACCCTACCCCCCTTTGGATCTGAACTTGTGACCTCTTAAGAGGAAACACATGTTCTTAACCATTATAATATATATGATATTAATATAATATAATATTTTAATATTACATTTACTTCATTTTAAGATTATACTTTCATTGACATAATACTTTTATCGTTATTATTAGAATGTATATATCACATTTTTTTTAAACCTTTATCATTACTAATATATATATATATATATATATATATATATATTACTATAAGAAAACTAAAATTATTGTTAAAATACAAATTTTTAATAAAACTTATATATATGAGAAGAAGTTTAATCAAAACTTCTATATATATATATATATAACCAAAATTTATTACATTTATTAATATAATTAAATTGAAACTATATAACAAAACTAATAAATATAATATACTTCATGCAAGGTCCCACGTTCTGGAGATGGGTTATTTTTAGGCAATGGTTTCATTCCCCCCTCAATTATATATATATATATATATATATATATATATATATATATATATATATAAAACACCATCCTCACTATTGAACATGAACAAGCCTCACTAATCAGAGAAATTTTCTAACAAATAAAGAAATTTACAGTTGGTCATGACAACAAAAGATAAACGACAATTGGGTCATAATATCAAGGACATGTACTCCAACTGCAAAATATATCCTACCCGATACACGATCACAGAGGGACCAACGCCCAATGGGAGAATGTAGCTTATTTTATGCAAAGTGCAAAGTGATGATCTTTCACACAAAAGATCAATGTTCAGAGCAGGGATTGAAATTTAGCCCGTCACAGCACGTCAATGGCCCTCCAACAGGTCCCAGAAGTATGATGAAAAAGATTCCCATAAAAAAAATGCTTATTTTTATTTTTGCTAATTTTTCGGGAAATGTAAAGTACAATTTAAAATTTTGTATGAAGGGTGACTATTGAAAATGTATGTCATGGTAATTAATATTAATTAAAAAAATTTGACATGTGTGGGTTTTTGCATAATCATGCAGTGACATTATCACTGCCGCTCATTCACCTAAAATTGCTTTTGCAGTTCACTTGTTTAATAACATTTATGGACATAAAGGAAATTGGGCCCTAGAGATTAATGAACGTGTTTCGTCCCTACCCCAGACTTTTTTGAAACTACCACATCATATATAACGCGCGTACGAACACAAATTGAAGCATAGGCCAAGGGATATCGAAATCTGGTTAATATCTTGTGCATCCATAAGAATATTAGTGATCCGACGAGATTTTGAACCAGCTTCCTCTCCCTCCTATGTTGGACTTTAATAAACTAGGTAGAACCACATGGAGTAAAGAAAGTAGTAGATATAGATCCAAACGTGGTTGACCTATGGGGGATACACTCACTAAGGCAGCTTTACGGAGCCTTATATTTCATCTAAAATCAGTCATGTTTGTAACTGCTTCACAACAATAGTCGCAGTTAAAGGGTTTCAATCACATTTATTTCATTTCCTCTTCCATATAGAATTTTTAAATGAGTATTCGTGTTGCATTCAATCCCCATGAGCCTCTGCAAAGGAAATTTGGCTCTGAGATTTGAAGAAATTAGGTATAGTGTAGGCTTTCATGTTTTCTTTATTTTTCGAAATTGCAGAAAATTCTTTTAGCGAAAGTTATTTTTTGTTTTGAAGTAGAAAACCCTAAAAAAAATTGATTTTGCATTCATTTTGTTTTTCTGGCTTCAAATTGCTTTAAAAGTCATGGGGTATTTCATATTTTAATGAAGTCTAGGTCATATAGAGGATCCTGAAGTCATGGCTTAAAATTGTGATGGTTTGAACCCAACTATTTAGTATTATTTATGTATAAATTAAAGATTCTACTGTAAATTTTGGTTATTTCGTATTTCATCTCTATTTTTTTTTTATAAGGCGGGTCAACTAGCATTCAAGAAATTTTTTTCCAATTACCAATTCTTGCGTTGCATTTCATGGTTGTTTAGTCCTTCTATTTTGTAACATCCCTACTATGATCCCCATTTTAATTAATACTTATGTAGATATAATGTGTGGCTACGGCCAAAGCGATGTAATATGAGAATTGTATTTCTTTGTTTTATTAATAAAATGTGATGCCAACTACTAAGGGGACATGGATAAGAGATGGGGGCTGAATTAATCCACAAGAGGGGGGAGTGTATAGGATAATGGCCAAGAGGGGTCCACGGGGGAAATTACCCATGTATATTAATTTAACCCATTTTCCTAAATTTGCTATTTGTATATGAACCTTCCAATTTTTGATTGAGTGTTTCCAAAGCCAATAATCAAATACATGTAAGAGGGTGGGTGTGAGTTGTCACATCCCAAATTTATTGGGCACATGGGGGTTCAGTACAATCATCTTGGGGAAGAGTGTGAGTTAAGAAAGGCAAGCCAAAGAGAGGAAATTTGTATGGGTTGGGACAACAATTTTTAGTTAGTCAAGTTTTTTGCATGAGAGTGAAGTAGAGAGGAAGAAATAAAGTTTGAAGTTGATGCAACCATGGAGGACGAATTATAGAGCAAGCTGGAGCGTAATTGGAGCTAGAAAACCAAAGAGCCAGGTTGTCAGGCCTGAAGAATGAATTCCTGTCTGAGTTGCACTAATACAACAAGTGTTTGCTGATAGTTTTCCTAACAACAATTTCCCTTGAGTTCCTTGCTGATAGATTCATAATTTCTTGTGCTAGAGAGACCCTGATAAATGAATCAAACGCCCAAGGGACTGAGATCCGTGAAGGGGTACATTCCTTGGGTTGGACAGGTCAAGAGGAAGAAAGTTGGTGGAAAATCGGGATAGTTGTAGGAGAATATCAGTTGGGTTCAGAGTTTTATGAGTTGTGAGTGGATTGTGATATATCACCCTCTTTTGTGGATTGCTAGCCTCAACTTGGGGGTGACTGGCTATTGAGATTTGGAACAGTCAGTCTATGGTTGGGTGGAACATCCTTCCCAAGCAGCTGGTTACACAACTACTGTGAAAATATAAGTGTTTTTATCTTGTTGTTATGTTAAATTATGTGTTTAATTGTTGTGCATGAACTCTGTGTATTTGGAAGTGGTTTATATGTTGTTGTAATGAGTTGTTTAACTGCATTTCATGTTGATTATTAGCATGTGGTAGATGCATCTATTTTGTGGTTGTAGGCAATAGCTAAATCTGTTTTAATTTGTAGTTGTAAGCTTCAAGAAATCAATTAACTGTAAATGAATTAATTTAGTTAGCATAAATTTTCGTTTTTAAGAGTATTATGCACCATAATGTCACTCAGATGGGCTGGGGGACATTACATTATGGTATCAGAGCTTCTAGTTCAAACATTGGTCTTGTATGGGCCAAGATGGTTGCGAATTCGTGAAATTCCTTGTTGCGGATTTTCTCTGTGACTGATTTGGGGGAAAAACGAAGATTTTAGAGAGAAATCCCCAATTATGTGAGTTAAATCCATGTTTTAATGACTTCAGACGGGTTGAAAGGTTTAATGGAGTAAAGCAGTGAATTTGCAGATCGAAATGCTATTTGGAATGGTCAAAATTCGAGTTTTAATGGCCGTTTATAGAGTTACAGACAGTTTGGAGAATTGACGGCTGAGATCGTGTTTGATTTCAAGATTGACGATCGAGATTCATCATGATAAATTTAAAAATTCCAAAGGATTTGACCATCTTAAAGGTTAATGGGATCAACGACTAGGATTAAATTGGGGGTTGTGAAAGGGATCCAAACCATTTTCTTGTCCAAGTGACCTGAAGCTCGAGTCCATAGACTTAACCAAATATTGGATAAGATTTAAGAGTGTAGCCATCTGGGGCTTGTCAAATTTCCATATGACGAGGGTCCTAGAACCCTGCACTACGCTCAAAGGGAGTTAAGCCTTCCGAGCTTCGGGACTTCGGAGGTCCGGAGCTCTGGGATGTTAGAACTTCACAACACTCTAATCCTGTTGAAGGCAACCTGCTGACATGGTTACGAGAGAGTTTGACTGACAACTCGCCGTTTCTTATCCGTTGTTGTAGGATCCGCTTTATCTTGAAACCTTGACTAGTTTTTCAGTCACGAAGTAACGCAAGTTGTCGATCTAAGGATCTTCAGAATATTTCCTGACCATTGGATATACGTTACGGTCAAATTCGACGTTGACCCACTCCAGGAGTAAAAAGGTGTTAATCGGTTGGAATCCCCGAATGTCGAAGTCGCGAAGTAACGTGAGTTGTAGAT
The DNA here is from genome assembly GCA_032191745.1 of Picea mariana. NCBI lineage: Eukaryota > Viridiplantae > Streptophyta > Pinopsida > Pinales > Pinaceae > Picea > Picea mariana. The sequence goes on from JASDQU011401263.1 coordinate 55,102, forward strand.
CTAAGGATCTTCATAATCTTTCATGACCGTTGGATATACGCTACGGTAAAATTCGGCATTGATCCACTCTGGGAGTAAAAAGGTGTTAAACGATTGAAATCCCCAAATGAAGTAATGCGGGTCGTAGATCTAAGGATCCTTCGCGACCCTTATCGACCGTTAGATCGAGTATAGTGGAAGGATAGAGTAAGCGATACCATCAATCGACAACAAACAATGATCCTTGCTTTATGACCTCTTCGGTAGGTAACCCTTCGGGAATTATTGGGCTAAGGACTGTAAGGGATGCGAAGTCATGAAATCCCAGAGCAGTGAAATACCGACAATCGTTAGATCGTGGGGAAAGAATTCGGGAGCGATGTGAGTCATTGATCTAAGGATCTGTTGGGATCCTTTCTCAACCATTTAATCAACTAGTGGGAGGACAATGTAAGAACTTCAACGAAATCTTACCTTGGGAAACATAAGGAACAAGGGGTAAGACTATCCCGAAGGCCGAAGGCCGGAGTACGCGGAGAGGAATTCCGAAACTTCGAAACTTCGGGACTTCGGGAGATTCAAAGATATAGGAAGATGTGTTAAACGTTGAAGCGTCGAAGTACCAAAGCGCCGAAGTGTCGAAGTGCCGAAGTTTCCCATGTTGAAGTGTCCAACTCCGATTTGACGAGCCTGCATATGTTATGGTGATGCAATGTACCTGGATGATTCCACGTGGCGTCGTGGGATATTTTGCAAGTTAAGCATGGGACCCCCCTCTTACCAAGTCTAAACCTTGTGTTAAGTGCGGACAAATATCAACCGTCAGATCTAAGGGTGGATCGATCCCGACCATAGATTTTAGAGTGAAAGGAGACTTCGGGACTTCTGGTCTCTGGAGATGTTGTAGACCTGTACAAGAAGGACAGAGGGTCGAAGGCCTGGTATTCGCGAAGATCAGGAGATATTCCCTACAACCAGCAACCACATCATCTTTAGGGGATGACGCCCTAGGTCATGACCGTGCCATGTCATATGGCACGAGAGAGGTGAAGCTATGTGGATTCCATGTGGCGAAGGGGATGGCCATTGGCCAAAGACACCTTAAAAAACTTTGGAAGGCTAAAACTTTCAAACCAACGCTCGATTTTGGGCAAGGTTTTAGTCATTGGAAATATATTTCATAGAGGAATGCATCTAGGGAATCATAATGTGAACGATGAAATGCATCCTTCATAAATTGATGAGGAAACAACATGTATTCCAATTAATGAAATGTTTTATAATACACATGTTTTAACAATAACTATTATATGCACATTTCTTGCAGAATTAAAGGTACAAAGAGAAACCTTAGTTCTTATATGAGGATTGGAGTTATGGAAGATGCTCAAGGATCTTACAACCATGAGGAAGAGATCAAAGGTATGCATAGGGAAGTGCAGAGTTATAGGGTTGATAGTGAATGGATTATGAAGGCTCAAGAAGAGATACTTTAGAGATTAAATATGTTGCATAAGCAAGTTAACAAGGATTCTGGCACCAAGCAAGAAGCTAGTGCTAGACAAGTATCAACATTGAGATCCCGTAGCAAAAGGGATGGTCATGGAAATGATAGGAATTCAAGAAGCATGAGCAGGTACCATCATTCTCCAAGGCATTCCATTAGAAGAACTCATGCAAGCTCAGGGCCAGGGAGTATCCCAAGTGTGTCTCCTATTTAGAGGCAAAGAAGAAGGCCCAAGGGAGACATCTTGCAAGGTGAACTTAGGAAAATCAAGCCACCTACTTTCGATGGCGAGCACAGGAAAGGAGAAGAGGCAGAGGCTTGGCTGTTGGAAATGAAGAAATATTTCCAGCTACATGATTACCCATCCCGGGTAGAAGCTAGAATTGCCACCTACCACTTGCAAGGAAAGGAAACCATGTGGTCGGATCAACTTAAGGAAGCCAAGAACCTCGATGAGAAAATGATCCCATGGAGGCAGTTCAAAGGATATTTCCAAGAGAAATATTTGTCTGAGCATTACTATGAGAGAAAGATGAAAGAGTTCTTTGAACTCAAGTTGGGAACCGTGACAATGGAGGAATATGAGAAGTGGTTCTTTGAATTGTTGAAGTATGTTGAATTCATCAAGGATGAGAAGGTTAAAATCCAAAGGTTTCTAAGTGGGTTACCCTCCTTCTATAGTGACAAGATTCAATATGATAACCCTAAGACCTTGGAATAAACCATAAGGAAAGCAAGGCACCTTTATGAGCAAAGCAAAGGAAGGCCAGTGTTCCAAAAGGTTGGGAATGAAAAAATGAAAGAGAAAAAGGATCAAAGGCATAAAGTTTTTAAGCCACAATTTTTCAGAAATAAATTCCAAGCAAATCAACAAGGCCAGGTAGCCCAAAATGACCAAAAGAATGCAGATTCGTTTGTGAAAAGGCCAAGTCAACAACCTGTTCAATGTTGGAGATGTGAGGGGAATCACTTATATAGGGACTGTCCTCATAAAGGAGAAAGAATGAGGATTGTACACAACATTCAAGAGGCTGAAACAATGAAAGACATGGGAGGAAGCATGCCATGGATTTATGCAGCCTTGGACAACAAGCAGGCGGAATATCAATCCCCCATGATCGAAGTGGAAGGTAAGATTGATAACTAGCCCCTAGCAATTTTAATCGATTTCAGAGCTAGCCATAGTTATATAAATGCTAACATTGTTGAAATATTTCACTTGCAAATAAGTAAGCATAAGAAATCTTGGTTAGTTCAGTTAGCCACGGGGGTTAAGAGAAAGATCAATGAGTTGGTTAAAGATTGTCAAATAGACATGAATGGACTTAGCACAAGGATAGATGTAAACATCATACCGTTGGGTTCATATGACTGTCTAATTAGGATGGATTGGTTGGAAAAACATCATGTTGTCCTAGACTGTTACAACAAGACAATCACATGTCTTGATGAGGAAGGGAAACAAGGCAAGATTCAAGGCATTCCAAGAGTTGTAGCTGTTAGAGAGATTTCAACTATGTAGTTGAGAAAGAGCTTCAGGAAGGGATGTCAAATGTTTGCAACCCATATGGAGGAAATAGCCAAAGATAAAGTGGCAAGCATTGAATACCATCCGGTCTTGAGGGATTTTGTAGATGTTTTTAGAGAAATTCCAGGATTGCCACCGAAGAGAGACATTGATTTCTCTATTGATTTGGTACCAGGAGATGCCCCAGTGTCCAAAACACCATACATAATGGGTACACCAAAATTGAAGCAGTTGCAGATGCAGCTTGAAGAGTTGTTAAAAAAGGGGTATATATGCCCAAGTGTGTTACCTTGGGGAGCGCCGGTTCTTTTTTTTTGAAGAAGGATGGAACCTTAAGGCTATGTATTGATTTCAGACAACTTAATAAGGTTACCATAAAGAATAAGTATTCTTTACCCATAATTGATGATTTGTTTGATCAGCTGAATGGTGCAAGAATCTTTTCAAAGATTGACTTGGGATCATGCTATCATCAAGTAAGGATAAATGAAGAAGACATTAGCAAGACAACATTAAAAACAAGATATGGGCATTATGAATTCACGGTAGTGCCATTTGGGCTATCAAATGCCCCATCAGTTTTTATGTGTCTGATGAATGGAGTGTTCAGGGAATACCTGGACAAGTTTGTGATTGTTTTCTTAGATGATATACTCGTCTATTCTAAATTAGAAGAGGAACATGATCAACATTTAAGAATGGCGTTGCAAGTTTTAAGAGAGCGCAGATTATATGCTAAGCTAAGTATGTGCATCTTTTATCAAAAGAAGATTCACTACTTGGGGCATATAATATCAGTAACCGAGATAGAAGTTGATCCTGAGAAGATAGAGGCCATTAGAGGATGGCCAGTGCCAAATAATGTGACATAGGTCAGATAATTCATGGGTCTTTCCGGTTATTACCGAAGATTCATAAAAGGGTTCTCAAAGATTGCAAGTCCAATCACTTCTTTGCAAAAGAATGGAGCGAAGTTCGAATGGACTTCCAAGTGTGAAGAGAGTTTTCAACAGTTGAAAGGAATATTCGCAAGTGCACTAGTATAGAATATTGCAAATCCAAATGAACATTT
>JASDQU011401264.1:7561-22606 GCA_032191745.1 Picea mariana
AGGCCATTCAATGTAAGGTGGACTAGGTCCACTATAATATTAAATAAAGCCCATTATGGTAGTTAGTTAGATATAATAAATGTAAGAGTACTTCTACTTCTAGAAGGTTCCTCCTCTAGAATGTTCTTAGGTGGTTAGTTGCACTATATAAAGGGGATCATGCAATGTAATGAGATACGAAGAGACGCATTGTATTTGGAGTTGAAGCTCATTAGGAGGTTTCCCCCTCGAAGAGGCAAGTGAAAAAGAGATGATCCCTTCCATAATAGGATCCATTGTATGAATTTTCCCTACCTCAAGGGTTTTCTATAATAAAGTGTGGTTTTCATATATTCTTCTTGGATCTATTCTGGTGTATTTTTTATTCAGGTATTTGGTACTTAACAATGGCGCCCCGGGAACAAGTGTATCCAACTATTTATTTTGAAAGTTTTCAAGGATACCCACATTGTTTTGATATAAAATGGTTAAACAACTCTTCAAGATTCAGAGGCCTCCCAATTACTCACATTGTAGAATTCTTGAAGTATATACGTGAGATAGAATTTGAAGGGAGGGATGTTCTAGTAAAATTATTCATACTTTCGCTGCCTTATTTTTTGCAAGATTGGATTAAGGGTTGTTGTGAAGATAAGGGTATATCATCTTTCATAGACCTCATCAGTAGGTTTATTGAGTTTGTGAAACCACAATTCCAAACATATGAATATGATTTTCAAAATCTCGCAATATCCCTAAAGGACGAAGGATTCACCACTAAGATTGTGGAAGATCTCAGGGATGTATACCATACTCAATACCATGAAACCTTTGATATAGAAGGAGAGATTTATGAAGAAGGTTGTAAACCTCTTGAAGAGGAGTATGATTTTTCCCATGATTCAATAGAATGCAGTAAAGACTTGAATAGATAAGTGAGTTAAGAGAATGAAGCACTAGTATCCGCTCCTCCGTCCGATGAAGCTCTCCAAGATCCTATATCTCCTGCACAAGACAAAGAGAATGAGGTGAATCATTTTCCTTTCCTAGTTTTTAATGACACTTTGTTCTATTATTCAAAAGGTGAAGAAGTAAAGGATCTCTTGGAAGAGATAGGTCCTTCATTTTCTTGTGAAGGCGAAAAGATGATTAAAGAGACAAGTCTCGGGGATGATATACTAGATTCGCTTCCATTTGATGAATTCATCCAAGCCTTTGATGCTCCTGCACAAAAATAAGTGAACATAGTAAATTATTTCCCTTTCTAAGGTTTTGATGATGCTTTATTTTATGATTAGGAAAGTGAAGAAGTATTAGAGGAGCCCTTGGATGCATTAAATCCTTCATGTTATGATAAAGATAGTGACATGGTTGATAATATTGATGAGTTTGTACATGTTGGAATATGTAAGTGGGATGTGATTACTTCTGATGAGAATCCCATTTATGATATGGAAGGATATCTTCAAATGTTTCTTTTACAAAAATTTTATGATGTTACTAATAATTTTGATGTTTGGAAATAAGATGATTATATAATTACAAAAGTTTTGAAAGCACCCAAGGATGAACCCGTGCAAATTTATCTTGATGATTTTTGGTCATACATTGAGGATTTTGATGAGTATCCCTTTGAGCACTTGGATTTATTCTATGAAGAATATTATCAACCTCCATTGTGCTCAAATTTTGATAAAGGTGAGGACATTTCTTGCCTGAAGTAGGATACTTTTCACAAGGTTGTCCAGCTTCCTCTGATTGCTTTACATTATTATGTCACTAAGGATGTAGTTGGGGAACATGTCTCTTGTTTCAAGTTTTCTTTCAGGAAATTTTTTTTGTTAGAATTTAAGGGGAGGTTGAATGCCTTAATAATTTTATTATCTCAATCTTTCATCTTTCCCATGAGAAGTTGTCAGTTTCACTCTTTTAATCCATTCTCAGACCCCAAGGAGTGATGATTTCCAAGGTGGTTAACCCTTAGACTGTTTGGGCCACACCTTTGAGTCCTTGACCTCTCACGATCCTTTTCTAAGATGGATTAATCACTTTTTTGGAAGGGTGACTTGGCATGATTTTGTACCTCCCTCCTGCCTCCATGAGGTAGACTTTACGACTTCCTATGATATAATGCATGCTCTAACTCATGTTTATCTTGTGCTTAACATGTCATTGTTTTGGTTTATGATGAAGCATAGAGGGAGGTGTTATGATACATTGCTAGCATGGTTGTATTTTTTGTATGCTTATACCTAACATTTGATAGGTAAGTTTAGGTGAGTTAGGATAGGTAGGCATTTGTATCCATTGTACACACCATTTTATATCATGTTAGCATAATTGTAGTTTCAATTTCATATTATTTTGTTTCATTATGTATATATGTATGCTCATGATCATATGCTATATCATAGATGCTCTTTATTTGTTTATTATATCATATATGAACAAGGGGTGATATCACCACCCTAGGGATTACTAATATCTTTTGTTGATATTTAGCAGGCACAGATCATACCAGAGATGCCGAGGTTATCATGTGCTCTATGGTGAGAACATGTCCCCGAGTTGGAGCCATATGTTATCCCCTAGCCTAGGGATAACTAAGGAGATCACGTCTCGAGGCCTACAGGTTCTAGACATGGAGTACTAAGAGAAAGATGACTTGAGCATGGCCCCAGAGGGCTCCTCTTTTATTCAGTGAAGTCCTGAAGTAGCGGTGGGTCTTTCTCCATGAGGTAATGAGTCTAGGTATCATGGTATGCATCACTATGAGTTTTGAAGTACTTGAATATGTTGTATTGAATCCTTATTCATTTCATGACATTTTCTTGGAAGTTATGCTATTTTCCTCATTTATACTTGGAAGGGTAATACGGTGCCCTAGTAAGTTGGTTTACCTTGATGAGGGGTTGCTACTGGGTAGGTCTGTGAAAATTCATCGTCCATTCCCTCCATACTTACCATTTTCCATATTTATTTCTTCCATCCCCCCTATCCTTGTTTGGGAGTTGGGATTGGATACACTAGGAAGGGTTGTACCTTACCTTATGGGAAGAAGGGGATAAATGCCCAAATGGTAAAAGTAGTTGGCAAGAGTTAAAAGCCAATGTTGAAACCTTTGAGATGATTCACTCAGTGATCCCCGAGAAAGATGTGAAAATATTCTAAGTAAGAAAAGGGGAACAATAAGATACATAAACACTCAAGGTACTAGTTGATGGATAGGAGGTCTCATCATGAGCTAACCTATTATGACGATGGGCATGTAGTAGTATGAAACTACCACCTATTTGGTCACAAAACTAGGGTAGTGGCTCTTGGTGGCATAGCCAAGAGAAAGGGGGTCTTATCACGAGTCAACCTTCTCATTTCCATAAAATGTTTTTCGATAACGCTGTCACCTTTGGTCATCAAGCCAGGACAGTGGCCCTCAACTATTCCCTTGAAACACAAAAGAAAAAGATCAAAAGAAATAAAGATAAGAATAAAAGGAAATGAATGGGATAGGAAATGATTGCATTTATGACAAGGTGCAACTCACCCCCTACAAATTCACCCACATGTAAGAATTTACATTTCCATGTTATTACATGCACCCCATGCCCAAATACTTACCCTATGCCACCTCATACATTTACATGACTTGGATTATATCCCACCTGGGAAACACCCCAAACTTAAGAGAGGTTAGCCCAATAGGACACCCAGAGACCTTATCCAAACCTAACTTTTCAAGTTGCATAACGTCTTTGAACATTTGTCTAGGTTAAGGGGGATTTGATGCACATGTTTGGGTAATTTAATTATTCGATGTGATTTACATGCTATGATCCCTGTGACTTATGAACCCCTGGAGGGCATACTTGTTGTTGCTGCAGGACCTTGCCTGGTGGACAGGTACACATGAGGGAATGATTAGCTCATACCTTCATGGGGGCTTAAATCCCACAGATGGATGTTGCAACCCCAAATAGAGGTAAGAAGAAATTGAAGATTTGCACTAGGAAAAAGGACGTTGCCTTCGAAGGCAGCCCAGAAGACCTAGAGCCAGGGGGACCTTGATTTTCCACATGGACATTGGCCCTTGAGGGCCTTGGATATCACAATCATGACCCTATATGTCATCCAGAGATAGGGTTTTTGTTTTGGGGGCATTTATTAGCCTGATGGCACGTGTGACCATCATCTAGGGCCTCTAGAGGCCAAGCACCCTACATTTTAGGATCAACTTTCTACCTTTAGTCCTCAACGTCACCCTAGAAGTGCATGACGTCACCCTTGGAGGTGTCTTTAGATGCCAATTAATTTTATTATGTCAAAATTGAATTTTATTGTAAATTGACGAGGTTGGCCTTGTTTTGACCTGAAAATTAATTAAAGGTCATTATTTTGTATAAATAAACATAAAGTGCTCTCATTTTTACATCACAACTCACCTCTCACAAGAGGGATGACTGAAATTTTCCCCCTAAAGGGGTTATTGGATGAAATTACCAAGGCACACTTGCTTGGAGGCTATTTTGGATAATTTCTTGGTGAAATTTTGGCAAATCTAGGGTTTTTGTGCTTGATTATTCTTGGTGAAGTAAGTAAATTTGCAATTTTCATTTCATGATAAATGTTTATGGTATGTTTACTTGTTCATATGTAATATTATGAAATTGATTACTTCAAACCCTAGGAGTAAGAAACATAAGGTGCTTCTTTTTTGCTCTTTATTTTGCTAGTTTTGCTTAAGAAGATCTTGTCTAGACAAACTTCTAGATCCCTAAAGTGCTAGAACTTTAGAAGCTTTGACTAGTTTTTATTGCATTAAATATTTTTAAAGAGTCTAAGGGTAGGAGAAATCACTAGGGCCTAGAAGTGCCTACACCCTAGTTGAACCTTCTCTTTGAGGCTTGGTGCTTGAGAACTTAAGGTACTACTTCTCAAGCTTCCCCATTGTTATCTATTAGACAAGTATAATCATTGTTGTCTCTCCAAGTTAATGTGCTGATATAATTGATTCCATAAACCCTAAAGGCGCTAGTCTCTTGTCTTTTTTTTGTTGGAAGGTTGATCAAACACTCAAACACCATTCTCTTAAGCTATTACTAATTAAATCTAACACTAATTTAGCCTAGATTGCTAACTTTCTTGCTTCTATTATAAATGTTTGCTACAACCATCTAACTCCAACAAATTTTCTGCATAATTGAATTTGAATGCTAGCTAAACAATTTAGAAGTTGCTTATGACATTTGATTATCATTTTTATTAGTAAATGCTATATTTTTACTGTCTTTTCAAGCATTCTGAAGAGCTTTTATTGCAACTGTTACAATTTATTAATTGATGTTGTAAACTTATTAACTGCTGCAATTTTATATCATCTAGCACTTATTTTCACTATTCATTGTCTATTGAGGTGTTATTATCATATTTGTACTTGAAATTGTTGTATATGCATGCTATATTGTCTTGTTCTGGGCAGGTACATCAAGCACTTCATTAACTTCATCTTTTAGACCCTGAATTAGTGACTTTGGTAACTAGTGAGAGGGGGGGATATGTCTTGACTATAACCCTAATTTTCTATCCCTTTAGGTTATCGGGGATGCCTCCCCTAGGGTAGACCCTACATATCCCTAAAAAGTGGGGATTTCCTATTAAGGCGACAATGAGAGGATATCCTAGGTTTTACGCCAATCTCCCTTACTTGCCTTGGGCTTTGGGAAAGTACATATTGTGCGATACCATAGACTATTGGGGGGAAAAAGGCCCTCTTCAACAATTGAATAATCTAAATAATACAAAACTTGGGATTCTATGCCACATGTATAATAAGTAATGGGTAAAATCCCTTTTTGTGTGACCTATCTCCATAAATGAAAGGAAAAAATGGGGGCTTTGGTGCAACATCCAACCTCCAATTGTCCTTCAATGCTCCCTTTCCTTGTAAAAACCAAAAAATATAATCTTCTAGATTTTTCCAAAGTGGTCGAGCTGGGATTCTATGATGAATGCTTAGCCTTCAATGTTTCAATATCTTGCTTCCAAAAAATAGGAACATAAGGCATCAACACAAATATATTTTGTCGCAAAGTATGGATAAGAATGGGGTTTCAATGTGCAGTTTCCTCCAAACTCTCCAATAGTGACAAAACCATTCCTTTAGATGTGAACGCCAATGTAGATTCCAAACTCCTTTATTTCATAAATCATACAAAAATCCTCTAAACCAGTCTTGAACAAATGTCGACCCCCTTGGAATGGCAATATATCTCTGCAAGTTGACTCAACATTATTTCAAAAACCAAATCCATGTTCATACAGGCCGGTTGAGTCATAACTTCTAACAAACATTCAAGTCAGTTGAGTCATAACTTCTGACAAACATATAGGTTGGCCCTCCATCAAACTGTTCTTTCTACACATTCCACAGGTCATCTAAGACATAATATAGGTCAACATGTGTGTGTGTGTGTGTGTCACATAAGGCATTCGCTCCAAGTCCCTACCAAATATGACTGCAGATTTTTAGAGTTGTAGGATGGTACATGGATTTAAATAGCCTCAACAATCTGCACTAGGGGTCCCTAATTTTCCATAACCCTATAATTTTAATTCCTCAACAGTAGGTAATTCACATCTTCCTTAAACTATTGGGTATGTGTTATATTCTTTGCAATATTGGTCCCATGTACAATACATTGATATGCGAGCCTCAGGGGGTTAGGGGGGATGGTGTGCCCCCCCCTATAAGGGGGTTTGGGGTCGATAGCCCTCGAAAAAAAAATTGGTCAGGTTTTTTGCATTTTTTTTTCCTGATTTTTTGCGTCCATTTTTTGATGGTTTTTGCTGATGGTTTTATAATTTCGGTTAAGGAATTAGGGTTGTTGACTTATCCGAGTTAATGGATTAGGGTTTAGATGATGTGGTATCCTATGTGTATATTGTATTGCAAATAATGAAGAATATGAAGAATATAATATTAGATGTACGACTCTAAACAACTTGTTAGTTTTCCTGATTTGGGTTTCCAGGGTTAAAATATTTGTGTAATGTTTGTGTGTGTGTCTTTGTATCTCTTATGTTTTATTAAGAATTTGTTTACAGTAATTAATCGTACAAGGTTAAAATCTACATTTGGTATCAGAGTAATTATTTTCTTTAGGGGGACGCCTTTGTGGTTAGGGGTTTTGGCTCGGGTCTGTGATAAGCCATGTTATAATGGGAGATCTGCGATATTGATTCTTCAGGTGAAAATAAATGGAAAGCAGTTCAAAAATAGAGGTCAAGAAATTTAATGGGAAAAGTATTGAGATGTGGCAGTTCAAGATGGAAGATTTATTGGTTGACAAAGATGAGTGGATCATGAGGGATCTACGTACTGCACCTGCAGGAACATCAATAGAAGACTGGAAAAGTTGGATCGAAAGGCGAAGATCACAATCCGATTATGTCTCTCAAATTCAATATTACTGAATGTGTCAAAGGAAGCTACAGAGAAGGAATTATGGGATAAGTTGGGGACTTTGTATTAGTCCAAGTCCCTGGTAAATAAATTGTTCCTACAAAAGAAGCTGTATAACCCGACGATGAAAGATGGAGACTTGGTAATAGAGCATTTGAATTCCTTCAATACAATGGTAAGTTAGTTATTATCTATTGATATTAAGATCTCTGATGAAGACAAATCTATCAGTTTATTGTGCTATTTACCAGACTAGTGGGATATTCTAGTTGTGGCCATAGGCAGTAATACAATTACTTTAAGTTTCGATGATGTGGTCTCATCCTTGTTGTCAGAGGAGATGAGGTAGAAGAACATGGAAGGACATAGTGAAAATGCATTATTTGCAAGAGGATGCTCCTAGGAAAGAAATAGATCTAAGTCCTCAAGTGGGAGATATAAATCTAAGGGAAGATATAAATCTCCCGAAAAGTTTGTAAAGGTATGTTGGAGATGTGGAAAAGAAGGGCACTACAAGAATCAATGTAGATCCAAAAGTGTTGAGAGAGGACAGGGATTTGAAGATGCTCTTTCTAGAGAAGAAAAAACCTCCAAAGAAGGAGGGGATGTGTACTTGGCTTCTTCAAGCACACATGCAAACCATGAGGCATGGCTGGTTGACTCAAGTGCATCCTTTCATATGACTACTCATAGGGAGTGGTTTTGCGAGTATGAAAGGTATGATGGAGGTGATGACTTGATAGACAAAATTGTAGGAAGAGGAAATTCAAGTTGAAGCTCATGGATCAAAGGATTATGACACTCCTTGGTGTTTTTCACATCCCAATATTGGCCATAAATTTGATTTCTATAAGAAAAATGGATGATACAGGGGTAAAACCAGTGTTTGAAAAAGAAACCTGCAGGATGGCTCAATGAGCAATGGTGTTATTGAAGGGAGTTCGGTTCAAAACTCTATATAAGCTATAGGGAAGCACTATTAGTGATGGGTGTAATATTCCCATTGTTCTCGATATTGGATATTAAGAAGAAACAAATCCTATAGTCTCTGGAGAAAAGGCTATGTTGTGGCATCAAATACTAGGGCATATCGGAGAGAAGGGATTTTGACTACCACAATGTAAAGGTATGGTTGAAGGTATGTCTAACTGCTCTCTGGATTTTGATTTCTATAAACGTTGTGTATATGGGAAGCATAATTGGGTAAGATTCTCCTCTGGTGCAACGAGGGAAGATGGAATTTTACAGTTGGTGCACAATGATGTATTTGGACCTATGTCAGTTCCATCATTGGGAAAATCTATGTACTATGTCTCATTTATAGATTATTTCTCGAGGAATACTTGGATATATTTCCTTGGGAAGAAATATGAAGTTTTTGACAGGTTTAAATATTCTAAGGCTCTTGTGGAGAATTAAACATAGAAAAGAATTAAGGTGCTAAGGACGGATAATGGTGGAGAGTTATGTGGAAATGAATTTGAAGAATTCTGTAAGAAGTGCGATATAGCTAGGAAAAAGACTACTCCATATACACCTCAATAAAATGAAGTTTCCAAAGGGATGAACATGACACTAATGGAAAAATAAATGTGCATGCTTAGTGGTGTCAGGTTAGGACAAGCATTTCGGGTAGAGGTAGTGGGTACTGCATGCTACCTTGTCAATCAATCACCCTCATCAACACTGGATGACAAGAATCCATATGAGGTATGGACTAGTAAGAAACCTTCTCTCACACATCTTAGGGTATTTGGTTGTGATGCCTATGTTCATGTTCCAAAGGAAAACATGAGTAAGCTAGATAAAAGCGTTGGAAAGTGTATCTTTATTGGGTATAAAGATGGTGTGAAATGCTATAAGCTTTGGAACCCAAAAACTAAAAAGGTAGTGTATAACTGAGATGTGGTATTTAGAGAAATCAAAGATGTTGTTAAACATGAAGTCCTGCCAAGGAAGGAAGAACCAGAGAAAATAGAGTTTGAATTAAAGGATGATGAATCAGACTCTACAAAATAACATGAATAAGAAGAATAAGATCCTCATACTCTAGTATTGAGGAGATTGGTTAGATAAAGAAGGCAACCGGAAAGGTATACTCCACCTATTTTTCATTCAAATTTTTCTTTGTCTATTACTGATGATGATCCTAGAACAATTAGGGAGGCGATGGATCCAGAGGATGGAAAACTCTGGAAAAAGGCGATGCTTGAAGAAATAACAACCTTACACAAGAAAGAGGCTTGGGATCTAGTGGATTTGTTGACTGGAAGAAATCCCATTGGAAGCAAATGGGTGTTTAAAAAGAAGTTGAATGCAGAAGGAAAAGTGGAGAAATACTAATCTCGGTTAGTAGAAAAAGGTTATTCATGTTGAAATATTGGTTTTCATTGATGTCAAACCTTGAAGAAGTCTAATAGCCCTGAAGGTATGGTTATGGAACCCGTAGTTGATTAAGGAAAAAGGTCATGAAGGATGGTGTAAATGCAGGTAACTCGCTCATGAATATATATTCCTCGTCATGTTGTTTTTGTTCATAGGTGGTACACCATGTGGTTCCTCATAGTTGAGGAGTTATGGCCTCGTGAAGTTAGAAGCCCCAAAGAATGATTAAGAAACCCCTAGTTAGTTACAAGTCAATTAATGTAAGGGTAAAGTGGATGTAACAAGAAAGTATAAAAGCCCCTAAGACTAAGGAGATAGGTTACTTGGAAAAAGTATAAATATAGCTCAAGGAGTTATTCACAAGTACATTCACTCATTCATTCTATTGAATATCTTCTTGTGAGTAAGTGATCTATTGGCAAGTTTGCAATGACGGAATTTGAGGTAGTGACAAGCGAGAAGTGTGGGAGTTTCGGGGTTGCAGAGGAGAGAGGAAAATTTTGAGGAAACCTTAGTTTGGTTAAACCCCATGGTTAGAGCACTAGTGTCTCGTGATGCGCCCCCATGGGTTGTCTAGGGCTCGTCACATGAGGCCCCTCTAGACAGAAGGTCTTGGTCCCACGAGGACAAGAAATATATAAGGAGGAAAACTTGGTTCAAGATGAAGTAAGGTTTGAAGGTACAATAGGTTTGTGATAAAGTCTAAGATGGTATGATACATGTTTCATGAGTAAAGGTATGTCTTCTAAGTGTTTGTTTGAGGCTTGATTCATGTATGGTATGGCATATGCTTAAGGCATATCTTGGAGGCTGCTTTGGCATAGGGATGTTATGGTTGAGGTGACATATGATTGAGACATATTCTTGGTATTTGGTCTATGGATGTTATGGTTCTTTGTTAGAGGCACACCTTTGTGATATTGGCTTGAGGCACATTCTTGTATATCATTGATGATATGGTATAGATACATGGTACATGATTATCTACTCATCATTGATGTTATGGTATCTACATTTGACATATCTTATGGTACATGATTTGTTGGTACACAGTTGATGCATGATATGGTACATTTTTTGGTGCAACATATGTTGATGATCAGTTACAAGTTGATGGTACAATGACAGTTACAGGTTGATGTTATAGTGACAAGTTGGATACAGTGACAGGTTGATAGGTTACATATTCATTTGACAGTGGCAGTGATTATGGTAGTGACAGTTTGGTCTACACTTATATTTTAGGGTGGTAGGAAAGGGAAATGAAAGGGAGTCATAGCCTCCTTCCAGTTGGTGCTGGAGAACTCAAGGAGTTGGAGCCTGAGAATCAGGGGGTTGTAGCCTCCTTCTGGTAGGAGGCAGAGAATTCAAGGAGTTGTAGCTTCCTTCAGGTTGGAGCCTGTAAATAGGGGGTCTTAGCCTCCTTCCAGTTGCAACTGGAGAATTGGGAAGTTGTTGCTTCCAATGAATGTATTCTTTTGATATATAAGAGAAACATTCCATGGTTTTCTCCCATTTGGGTTTCCATGTAAATTCTGGTGTACTGTGTTTCTGTGGATGTCTATTATACTATGTTGATTTATAATGCTCATGATATATTGATGATATAATACTGATGAAATTAATGATTACATATTATGGTTAAATTGATAATAAAGTGCTCATACTAATTCACCCCCCCTCTCAATATTCCAACAATTGCTTTCAGAGTAGGTCCTTCAAGAAACAATTTAACCACTGGAAGGAGATCATGGAATATGCTAAGATTGGAGCACCGAGGTTTGATGGTAAAAACTATGCCTTTTGGAATGAAATGAAGCAAACCTTTTTATGGGCACAAGGATTTTATGTTTGACAGTTAGTAGTAGATGGCTATGCAGCGTGAGCCACTCTCCCAACTGACAAAGATGGAAAGAAACTCAGTGAAAACAAATCAAAGGATAAAGGCACCATTCTGAGTAGTCTAGATGATTCAATATTTGTCAAAGTTATGCATTGCAAGACCGCAAATGATATTTGGGATAAAATTCAAAATATTTACGAAGGAGATACAAAAGTCAAGGGAGATAAGCTTCAAACCCTTAGAGCTAAGTTTGAGAAATTGAAGATGAAGGAAGATGAATACATTGCAACCTACTTTCTTTGGGTTGATGAAACAATGAATACTATTAGATGACTGAGAGAAGAATTTGATGAGTCAATGGTCGTTCAAAAGGTTCTAAGATATCTACCTATAAGATTTGATCCTAAGATATCAACCTTGGAAGAAAGAACATATCTTGATAGTTTGAACATGGACGGGTTGCATGGAATATTCATAGCTTATGAAATGAGGATAGAACAAGAGAACCCAGTCACGAAGGAAGCAACATTCAAAGCATCCAAGAAGACAAAGAAACAAAACAAGCAAAATTCAAAACCAGATTGTAACTGCAAGGATGATTTAGAGGAAGATGAAGAAGTGGCAAACTTCGTGCAGAATTTAAAAAGAGGAACTAACAAGTACAAAGGTATGCTTCCATTGAAATGTTTTAATTGTGATGGTATTGATCATTTTTATTCTAAATTTCCTTATGCTAAGAATAAGGGTAGCGATGAAGAAGAAGATCCTAAGAATACAAAAATAAATAAAAAATGAGATAAGAGAAGAAACAAAAAGAAATTCTTCAAGAAAAGCCTCTAATCAAAGGACATCAACTCCTCATCAGACGAGGATGATGATAATGATAGTGATTTAGAAAGAGTACTCTTCATGGCAGTAGAAAGAGCACATTGAACAACTAGAAGGTTTTCTGCTATCAGAAAAGGAAGATTATGTTTACATACAAAAGAAAACATTGTATAGACTCAAGTAGGCCCCCATACCATGGTATTCAATATTGGACAGGTATCTACAACATGGATTTGGGAAGGGAAATGCAGACAAAAATATATACATAAAAGTGGATCAAGACAATATATTGATAATTGAAGTTTATGTAGATGATATTATATTTGGGAGTGATGATGAGATGATGAGTCAAAGGTTTTCCAAAGACATGCATAATGAGTTCGAAATATCTTTTCTTGATGAGTTGACTTTTTTTTTGGGATTACAAATATGTCAACATGATAAAGGTATTTTCATCTCCCAGAATAAGTACATCAAAGAAATGCTCAAGAAGTTTGGAATAGAAGATTGTAAACCCATAAGTACTCCTATGCAGACCAGTTACAAGTTGAACAAGGAAGATGAATCTAAGGATGAAGATCAAAGGCTCTACAGATCAATGATTGGCAACTTACTCTATGTGAAAATGTCAATACCAGATGTGATGCAAACAATTGGACAGGTTATGAGATTTCAAGCAACACCGAAAGAAACACATTGTTGACGATTGAAAACGTCAACACATTTTCGCCTGCAAAGTATTGCTAAATACTATTATTATAAAACTAAATAATGCTACTAGGTGGGACCCCTTGAATTATTGGAGAGAAGATTTGTTCATTTTTTTGATGTTATGAGGAGGTGCTACAGAATTTTACATGGTTGTTGTTGATGTCGTTGTTATTGATGTGAGTTGAGCTTTCGCTACAACTTGCTATCCATTAATGGTGACTGTTCCCATTGCACCTGCATAATAAACATGTTAGTAAAATTACATGAGTGGCATTTTTGAAGAAGGCAAAGTATTACAACGAGTGCAAAGGGACCAGTTTTGCAATACTACATGCATAAAATATTTTTTGGTTAT
This sequence comes from Picea mariana, assembly GCA_032191745.1. Lineage (NCBI taxonomy): Eukaryota > Viridiplantae > Streptophyta > Pinopsida > Pinales > Pinaceae > Picea > Picea mariana. The sequence goes on from JASDQU011401264.1 coordinate 21,122, forward strand.
TGTTAAACCCTAGCTAAAAAGGAAATGACTATGAAATTGTGTTAAAATACATTTTATATGCGTATGGTGGAAATTTTGGTGGCGCATGGAGGTAATGGCTTGCGATTTTATATAGCCTATGTGTATGGTGAATATGATATGGTTCAGGTTGATGTTGATCACGATATCGGTGATGATTATATACATGATCTCTTAGATTGTATAGTGGTCATGCGATTTATTTGAGTTACATTGGGAATATGAAGATGGGTGGTGCATTTGGAAAAGTAATAATGCGAATGGTTGAATTGTTATGTGGAACTTGGATTATGTTATAGTTTAAATTTGTTGATGTTCTTGATGCAAGGGTTGATTAATGGTGTTAATGGGGGTTTGTTGGCATGTACTGTGGAGTAAATGAGATATGGGTGGAGGCGAAGTGCATTTACTACACGTCACCTTTACCCTTACCGTAGGCCGCCATCCTAGTTAGACTATTGTTTGATCTGGTTGTTGTGTTCACGCTCCAGATTTTTAGCAGGGTGAAACCGCTTGACCTCCTCTCGTTTTAAGGTTTTCAATTAATAGATATGTCTCTTTTGGCCATTCTTGACTTCACTTTGGTTATGAAATTTTTTTGGCTTAGTTGTGTGGGTTTGTGTTTGTCCTGAGTGCTGCAACTGTGTGGAATTTTGGTTTTGAATGAAAAATGGATGGTTCTGCTTATAATTGTTTTTGAGTTCATCGGAGTTGGTGGTCTTCCTGGGTAATATCTCTTTGTTACCACTGTGTTTGGTTAATTTTTTTTTAAATCATGGCTGGATGGTTGTCTTCATGATTCTTGGGTTTAACTAGAGCCCTATTTTCTATTTTGGCCCGATCAAGGAACTGCCTCCCATTCAAAAGTGAATCATAGTCCTCCTTGTGTGTACGCCTTTGGCCTCGAAGTTTCACTATAGTTGGTGCCTTTCCTTCTGTGACAACTACCGTGAAAAACTGTAACCCTCCAGACTGGAGCTGCATAGGGAGACTGTCAAGCCTGCTAAGTTGTTCCTGATTATTATGGCCTATTATTTTGAATGCGGGCTCACCCGTTGGTCGTATAGCAGCCGTGTTGGTATATATTCTCGTCACTACCTCTGTGATAATAACGTGAGCCTTACATTGCCAATTTGCACTTCTAAAAAGTTCACAGTCACCCGCTTGATGTTAAAAAAAAAAAACTCAGTTGTTTTTAAAATGGAAGGGCCTCTTCCCGTTTCGGTTGGATGCGTGGGTATGCACATATACCACGGCTTGTTTGATTGATTGATTTTTTTACCAAAATGGAGAATTGTTGGTTGATGTACAGTCACTAGTTTGGCACTTATGGTGATTTGGTTGATGACCAACATTGGTCACGAATGCTTAGGGTTGCTCACACAGGTCACGTTCTGTGTATGGTGTTTTGCAAATGAAACATTGGGAATGATAACTATGTTTCCCCCTAGGGCCGAATGACAATCA
>JASDQU011401264.1:30791-44257 GCA_032191745.1 Picea mariana
ATGCATACTAATGCATACTAAAGAAACACACTTTTACCTAACAACATATTAGACCAAGTAGTTCTTAACTAACTCCTAAGTGTCTAAATATCCTAACAAAAGGCACCATTCTGAGTAGTCTAGATGATTCAGTATTTGTCAAAGTTATGCATTGCAAGACCGTAAAGGATATTTAGAATAAAATTCAAAATATTTACGAAGGAGATACAAAATTCAAGGGAGATAAGCTTCAAACCCTTAGAGCTAAGTTTGAGAAATTGAAGATAAAGGAAGATGAAAACATTGCAACCTACTTTCTTTGGGTTGATGAAACAATGAATACTATTAGATGACTGGGAGAAGAATTTGATGAGTCAATGGTCGTTCAAAAGGTTCTAAGATATCTACCTATAAGATTTGATCCTAAGATATCAACCCTGGAATAAAGAACATATCTTGACAGTTTGAACATGGAGGAGTTGCATGGAATATTCATAGCTTATGAAATGAGGATAGAACAAGAGAACCCAGTCACGAAGGAAGCAACATTCAAAGCATCCAAGAAGACAAAGAAAAAAAACAAGCAAAATTCAAAACCAGATTGTAACTGCAAGAATGATTTAGAGGAAGATGAAGAAGTGGCAAACTTCGTGCAGAAGTTAAAAAGAGGAATTGACAAGTACAAAGGTATGCTTCCATTGAAATGTTTTAATTGTGATGGTATTGATCATTTTTTTTCTAAATTTCCTTATGCTAAGAATAAAGGTAGCGATGAAGAAGAAGATCCTAAGAATAAAAAAATAAATAAATAATGAGACAAGAGAAGGAACAAAAAGAAATTCTTCAAGAAAAATTTCTAATCAAAGGACATCAACTCCTCATCAGATGAGGATGATGATAGTGATAGTGATTTAGAAAGAGTACTCTTCATGGTAGTAGAAAGAGCACATTGAACAACTAGAAGAATTTTTGCTATCAGAAAAGGAAGATTATGTTTATATACAGAAGAAAACATTCTATAGACTCAAGTAGGCCCCCATACCATGGTATTCAATATTGGACAGGTATCTACAACATGGATTTGGGAAGGGAAATGCAGACAAAAATATATACATAAAAGTGGATCGAGACAATATATTGATAATTGAATTTTATGTAGATGATATTATATTTGGGAGTGATGATGAGATGATGAGTCAAAGGTTTTCCAAAGACATGCATAATGAGTTTGAAATATCTTTTCTTGATGAGTTGAATTTTTTTTGGGGATTACAGATATGTCAGCATGATAAAGGTATTTTCATCTCCCAAAATAAGTACATCAAAGAAATGCTCAAGAAGTTTGGAATGGAAGATTGTAAACCCATAAGTACTCCTATGCAGACCAGTTACAAGTTGAACAAGGAAGATGAATCTAAGGATGAAGATCAAAGGCTCTACAGATCAATGATTGGCAACTTACTCTATGTGAAAACGTCAATACCAGATGTGATGCAAGCAATTGGACAGGTTATGAGATTTCAAGCAACACCGAAAGAAACACATTGTTGACGATTGAAAATGTCAACGTATTTTTGCCCGCAAAGTGTTTCTAAAGACTATTATTATAAAACTAAATAATGCTACTAGGTGGGACCCCTTGAATTATGGGAGAGCAGATCTGTTCATTTTTTTGATGTTATGAGGAGGTGCTACAGAAGTTTACATGGTTGTTTTTGATGTTGTTGTTATTGATGTGAGTTGAGCTTTCACTACAGCTTGCTATCCGTTAATGGTGACAGTTCCCATTGCACTTGCATAATAAACATGTTAGTAAAATTACATGAGTGGCATTTTTGATAAAGGCAAAGTATTACAATGAGTGCAAAGGGACCAGTTCTGCAATACTACATGCATAAAATATTTTTTGGTTATTGTTAAACCCTAGCTAAAAAGGAAATGACTACGAAATTGTGTTAAAATATGTTTTATATGCATATGGTGGAAATTTTGGTGGCGCATGGAAGTAATGGCTTGCGATTTTATATAGCCTATGTGTATGGCGAATATTTTATGGTTCAGGTTGATGTTGATCACGATATCGGTGATGATTATATACATGATCTCTTAGATTGTATAGTGGTCATGCAATTTATTTGAGTTATATTGGGAATATGAAGATGGGTGGCGCATTTGGCAAAGTAATAATGCGAATGGTTGAATTGTTATGTGGAACTTGGATTCTGTTATAGTTTAAATTTGTTGATGTTCTCGATGCAAGGGTTGATTAATGGTGTTAATGGGGGCTCGTTGGCATGTACTATGGAGTAAATGAGATATGGGTGGAGGCGACGTGCATTTAATACACGTCACCTTTACCCTTCTCGTAGGCCGTCATCCTAGTCAGACTATTGTTCGATTTGGCTATTGTGTTCACGTTCCGGATTTTTAGCAGGGTGAAACCGTTTGACCTCCTCTCGTCTTAAGGTTTTCAATTAACAAATATGTCTCTTTTGGCCATTCTTGACTTCACTTTGGTTATGAAATTTTTTTGGCTCAGTTGTGTGGGTTTGTGTTTGTCCTGAGTGCTGCAACTGTGTGGAATTTTGGTTTTTAATGAAAAATGGATGGTTATGCTTATAATTGTTTTTGAGTTCATCAGAGTTGGTGGTCTTCCTGGGTGATATCTCTTTGTTACCACTGCATTTGGTTAAAATTTTTTAAAATCATGGCTGGATGGTTGTTTTCATGATTCTTGGGTTTAACTAGAGCCCTGTTTTCTATTTCGGCCCGGTCAAGGAACTGCCTCCCATTCAAAAGTGAATCATAGTCCTCCGTGTGTGTACGCCTTTGGCCTCGAAGTTTCACTATAGTTGGTTCCTTTCCTTCTGTGACAGCTATCGTGAAAAACTGTAACCTTCCAGACTGGAGTTGCATAGGGAGACTATCAAGCCTGTTAAGTTATTCCTGATTATTATGGCCTATTATTTCGAATGCGGGCTCACCCGTTGGTTGTATAACAATCGTGTTGGTATATATTCTCGTCACTACCTTTGTGATGATAACGTGAGCCTTACATTGCCAATTTGCACTTCTAAAAAGTTCATAGTCACCCACCTGATGTCAAAAAAATAAGACTCAGTTGTTTTTAAAATGGAAGGGCCTCTTCCCGTTTTGGTTGGATGTGTGGGTATGCACATATACCACGGCTCGTTTGATTGATTGATTTTTTTTACCAAAATGGAGAATTGTTCTTTGATGTACAGTCACTAGTCTGACACTTATGGTGATTTGGTTGATGACCAACATTGGTCACGAATGCTTAGGGTTGCTCACACAGGTCGTGTTCTATGTATGGTGTTTTGCAAATGAAACATTGGGAATGATAACTATGTTTCCCCCTGGGGCCAGATGACAATCAACTGGATAACTATAGAAGGCATATCCACAACATCCTTTTGTTGTTAGTTGAATAGGCTTGGGTGCACACGACTTTGATTGAATCACACTGTCACTTAAACGGACCAACCACTTATTTATGTGCACAGCCCCAACACGATATGTTGAGTTATTGGGACGACTGTGTGTTTGTTGTGACAAGTGGAAATGTTGCATTGTGGAGTTTGGTTGGTTGTGCTCTGTGTGTAATATGGATAGTTTGTTTTATACTCAATGATACCCTCAGAGTTTTTAAGCATGTTATTTATTGAAATTGGCCACTGTTGATGACAGTCGTGTCGGGTTTTTGGCTTAGCTTTTAAGTCGCATTGAGATATTTTTTTTTATAGTGGCATGGTTACATTGCCTTGGACATTTACTTCTGCATAGCCTGTGTCTAAATGATGACTGTTGGTTGCATATTCAATTGTCATTTCAGGCGTGGCATGTGAGGTTTTGATTATTTTGATATTTCTACTACTTATATATATGGGAACAAATATCATTACAGATCTTGATTGGCTTTATTACAAAAATAGTGATTTCATTATTATTTTGGAAACACTACTTTTAAATATAGATGTGGATTGGGGAAATGTATGGCAGTGGTGGATGTTAATGATTACAGATTGGGAATGAGTGTTGTTGTTGCTGTTATAAAATGCAGAGTGTGAGAATAAAGGGAACAAGACCTCTTACAAATTGTGTGAAATACTTCTGTTTTGTAATGGCACTGTGTTGGATATTAATGGACAATGAAATTAGGCAAATACACAAGAATTATGACTCAGTCATCTGATTATTGGTTGATGCATATTTTTCTTACTCTAAACTATGTTATGGATTGCTTGATTAATCTCATGAACAATAAACGTTTTTTCCCCTCTCATGATCTCATTTTCTTCTAATTACAACACCCTCACNACAACAATCAACTATAAATAAACCCAATAAACCTTACTGCAATCCACTCAAGATACAACACCCTCACATATCCCATATTCATTTTGTTCACTCCCTGTTCTGATATCGATTACAACCAAGAGAATTTATGTGGATGAAGTGGTAGTATCTTGAGTGGATTGCAGTAAGGTTTATTGGGTTTATTTATAGTTGATTGTTGTTGTCATTGAGCAGTGACCATTTTTTCTCTCAGTTCATTATATCATATTTTCGCTCAATACAAACCCCTCACATATCCCAGAACACTATTTCACCCCCTGCTCATTGATTAACGTTAAAACAATTTGTATGGATTGGATTACATGAGCCTGATACATTCTGACCCAAATCTATTTCATATTTTTAAGGAGTTTTCATTCATGGTTATTTTAAAGACTATCTGCTAATCGTTAACATATGCAGGATGAGTTTTTTCATTCAGGAAAGCCATGGACAAGGAAACAGAGGTAGAGGTAACTGGAACCAAGGCCCAAGAAGGCCCAGGTTCTCTATACATTTTGATGTTGATTCAGAAGATCTTGGCCAATTGTTTCATGCTGGATTCTTTAATTGGATTGGGCATGGAATAGTTCAACCTAGGCCTGAAAGGCCTCCTTTCCAAGCCCCTCGAGCCCCCGACATCCCTGTGCCTCCTCATGTATCTTTATAGCTTGAAGTTCCTGAAAATGATGGGTGGAAGAAGATTGTTCACCCAACAATCTCCCAACACCATGGATGGCCCAACTTAACATTTCCAGCTCCTCCACCTTTGAACCCCATTGTCCAAGTTGCCCCTAACCAATTGCCAGTGAAATCCTCCCATGCCAGTAAGAGATTGAATACTGAATCCCACCATGCATTTGATAAAGGAAAAGTTACTACTGCCCCTTCTTCACCCTCCGATGACTCCGAAAATCTATGTCTTCACGGATGAATTTGAGGGACGATTGCTCCCATGTGATCAATGAGATAAAGCCTAAAGGCTCTGCCCAACCCAAGGAAAATTCAGTAAAATCAAGAGGTGACAACAACAACCAAGGAAGGGTTGCATCACAGACTGGAAAATATGGCTTTTTAATTTTATGTTATCTATTGTTTTATGACAATTGACTTCATGGATTTTGGACAACATGTTTTATTTTGGATATATGGATATTATTTTGAAATATTTTCAAATTTTATGAGCTAAAATTAGCAAAAGTAAATATGTTGAGGGGAGGCACAAGGTGTTGTGTTTTCTTAAAATTCTAATTTGTTAAAAGAAGAAGTAAGGGGAGGAACAAGAAGAGGATAGAAGCAGAATCATACCAAGGTTTACTCTTTGAGTTTGTGTAGAGATAATTTAGTTTTCATTCATTCATATATTCATCATAGCCTAATTCTCTTTTATGATAGCAGGGTGTTATTGTAGACAACAATATTCAGGGCTGAATCAAATCATTCAGACACTTGTTCTTCAGAGGTGTTGATCTATCTTTGATAGTCCGTGTAGACTTGTCTGTTTGTGAATTAGTTTTCATGACTGACAAAGGCTATTGTGCATAATCGAGTGGGCAACAATCTGTGGCAAGCTGATCCAAATTTTAGAGTTCATTTTTGGTTTTCTATCAGAGGTCCTTTTGTATGTTCCATCGGGGATGTCTAAGTTTGACTTTGGTCTAATATTTTTGTACGATATTTTGTAAAGAAAATGACTCTGTGGTGAATTGGAATGAAATAAAGAATTTCTTTATGTCTCAATTGTCTTGATTATCATCTTGGTGTCTTTACTTCTGTTCTTAAATTTATTTCAACAATTGATATGTTCATAAAAATACATAAAAAATGAATTTCCAACAAGATTTTGTTGATAAAAGACTAGCCTAAGCACTTGTAATTAATACTTGTGAGTTAGGATATATATTTTTGTTGGCTATAAATATAGGGTGGTATTCCCGTCGACTTTACTTTAGCCAAGTAAAGTCTGAAAATGCTTGAGTAAGATCAATCCATATCTTTTCCTCAACACACATGTCATGGAAGTAAAAAGAATACTCAGATATCTCAAGGCAACAAAAGATTTTGGATTATGGTATCCAAAAGGGAATGATCTATCTTTGGTAGCCTACACATAAGAAGATTGGGTAGGTAACATTGATGATAGAAGAAGTACAAGTGGAGCAAATTTCTATTTAGGTGAGTATCTGGTATCATGGTTGAGAAAGAAACAATCATCAATATCTTTGTCCACAACATAAGTATAATAAATTGCAGCGACAACATGTTGCACTCAAGTTCTATGGATGAAGCAGATCTTGTAAGATATATAGGTGGAATATGATGAGCCTATTCTGATACTCTGTGATAACACCAGTGCTATTAGTATCTCTAAGAATTCAATAATGCATTACAATACGAAGCACATTTTGATCAAGTTTCACTTTCTATGAGAACATGTTACAGAGAAGAACATCAAGCTAGAGTACATAGGGACAAAATATCAGATTGTAGATATCTTCACCAAACCTTTTCCGAGGGAGAGATTTGAATATATTCGAAAAAAACTTGGAGTAGTTTCTTCCCCATAGTGATTCCCATGACATCGAGAACAGTAATATATGGGAAGAGCAACAAAACACATAAAGAATCCAAGTAAACAATATTTTGAATGATTTTCATATACATCAAAGGTTTACACGAGGAAGCACCATGAACAAAAAGAAGAGGCTTGTAGATAGGGGTAGCAGCCACAAGGAGAATTACCCTTTGCCATTGATGTCAAAGGGGGAGAGAAAGAATAGATGCATGGAAACAGAGAGAAATAATAGATGTATGAAGACAGGGGGAGTGATGGTCACAGGGGGAGCGATGATCTTAGGGGGAGCATGAACAAGAGCATGAGTGTCACCAATGTTTCCATCAATGTTTCCATCAATGCCAAAGGGGGATATTGTTGAAATATTGGTTGTCATTGATGTCAATAGTTGAAGAAGTTTGATAGCCCAAAAGGTATGGTTATGGAACTCATAGTTGATCAAGGAAAAAGGTCATGAAGGACAGTGTAAATGCATGTAACTCACTCATGGATGGATAGTGATTTTCATGCTATTTCCGGTGATAGGTGGTATGCCACATGGTTCCTCGTGATCGAGGAGTTATGGCCTTGTAAAGTTAGAAGCCCAAAAGAATGGTTAAGAAACCCTTAGTTAGTTACAAGTTAATTAATGTAAGGGTAAAGTGGTTATAACATGAAAGTCTAGAAGCCCCTAAGATTAAGGAGAGAGGTTACTTGGAAAAAGTATAAGTATACCTCAAGGATTCATTCACAAGTTCATTCTATTGAATCTCTTCTTGTGAGAAAGTGATCTATTCGCAAGTTTGCAACGATGAAATTTGAGGTAGCGACAAGTGTGAAGTGCGAGAGTTTTGGGGTTGCAGAGGAGAGAAAAAATTTGTGAGGAAAACCTAGTTTGGTTGACCCCTGCGGGTCAGACCACTAGTGTCTCACAAGGCACCCCCACAGGTTTTCTAGGGCTTGTCACATGAGGCCCTACTAGGAAGAAGGTCTTGGTCCCATGAGGACAAGACATATTTGAGGAGGACAACTAGGTTCAGGCTGTAGCAAGGTTTGAAGGTACAACAAGTTTGTGATACTGTCCAAGATGGTATGCTACAGGTTTCATGAGTAAAGGTATATTTTCTATGTGTTTGTTTGAGGCTTGATTCATGTATGGTATGGTATATTCTTAAGGCATATCTTGGAGGACTCTTTGGCATAGGGCTGTTATGGTTGAGGTGACATATGCTTGAGACATTTTCTTAGTATTTGGTCTATGGATGTTATGGTTCTTTGTTAGCACACCTTTGTGATATTGGCTTGAGGCACATTCTTGTATATCATTGATGATATGGTATAGATACATGGTACATGATTAGCTACTCATCATTGATGTTATGGTATCTACATTTGGCATATCTTATGGTACATGATTTGTTGGTACACAATTGATGCATGGTATGGTACAGGTTTTAGTACAACATATGTTGATGATAAATTGTAGGTTGATGGTACAGTGACAGTTATAAGTTGGTGGTACAGTGACAATTACATGTTGATGGTACAGTGACACTGACAGGTTGACAGGTTATAGATTGATGTGACAGTGGAAATGATTGTGGTAGTGGCAATTTGGTCTACACTTATATTTCATGGTGGCATGATAGGAAAGGAAAGGGGGTCATAGCCTCCTTTCGGTTGGTGCCAGAGAACTCATGGAGTTGGATCTTCCATCAGGTTGGAGCCTGAGAATTAGGGGGTTGTAGCCTCCTTCTGGTAGGAGGAAGAGAATTCAGAGACTTGTAGCTTCCTTCAGGTTGGAGTCTGTAAATAAGGGGTCATTTCCTCCTTCTAGTTGCAACTAGAGAATTGGGAAGTCGGTTCTTCCAATGAATGTATTCTTTTGATATATAAGAACATCATTCTGTGGTTTTCTCCCATTTGGGTTTCCACGTAAATTCTGGTGTACTGTGTTTTTGTGGATGTCTATTATGCTCTATTGATTTATACTGCTCATGATATATTGATGATATTGTTGGTTTTTCATAAGAGATGATATTGTATGTGACTAAATTATTACAATGATGAGTGTTCCATATATATAACATATGGTGACCATCCATGTAAGGATGCATCCCTTGGATAATAAATAACTACATATTTATTATATATATATTTATACTTTGTATTATAAATATCATGTCATATATATATATATATATATATATATATATATATATATATATATATAATAATGTATTCCCAATGTTGTTCAAACATCAACACTCCCTCTCAACGAGGGAGACATTCTTCACCATGCCAAATCTTGTCTATGAAGTATACAAACTTTAAACACTCCCTCTTAACTAGGGAGGTATTCTTTGTTGCCACACGAGCTCATCGAATATCCATAGTACAACATGACTTCACAACCAATGCATCCAAGGCTTGTGGGTAGCTCTCAAATAGTTTCAACATGTCCCCATCACATACACTACCTCACAATGCATTTGTACCTCATCATCTGCACCCCTGTGAATTCACAACCAACGCATCCAAGGCTTGTGGGTAGCTCTCAAATAGATACAACATGTCCCCATCACATCCACTACTTCACAATGCATCTGTACCTTGTCACGTGCACCCCTGTGACTTCACAACCAATGCATCCAAGGCTTGTGGGTAACTCACAAATAGCTTCAACATGTCCCTAGAAAATCCACTACCCCGCAATGCATATGTACCTCGTCACTCCCTCTGAAGAGGGACCATGCCAAGATATCTCTCTTATTTTCCCGAGCCCTCCCGTGAGGGAGTTAAGCCCGGTCCCGCTCTGATACCATGTTGGTTTTTCATAAGAGATGATATTGTATGTGACTATATTATTACAATGACAAGTGTTCCATATATATAGAACATATGGTGACCATCCATGAAAGGATGTGTCCCTTGGATAATAAATAACTACACACACACACACACACACACACACACACACACACACACACACACACACACACACACACACACACATATATATATATATATATCTTCTCGATGTTGTAATAACATCAACATATATACTGTTGATGAAATTAATGATTACATATTGTGGTTAGAATTGATGATAAAGTGCTCTTATTAATTCACTCCCCCCTCTCAGTATTCCAACAATTCCCAGGTAGAGGGAATTGATTTTGGTGAGATTTTTTCTCTTGTTGCCAAGTTAACATCTATTAGATTTATTTTATCTGTTGCTGCTGCATTTGATTATGAAGTAGAAGAAATGGATGTGAAGACAACACTCCTACATGGGTATCTGGACAAATAAATCTACATGAAACAACCAAAATGATTTGTTGTGAAGGGAAAGAAGGAGTTAGTATGCAAGCTGAAAAAGTCCCTATATGGGTTAAAGAAATCACCAAAGATGTGGTATCAAAAATTTGATACTTATATGTTAGGACTTGACTTCAAAGGAGAAAAGAGGATCACTGCGTGTATTTCAAATTAATTAACGACCATCTTATTTATTTGGTCTTGTATGTGCATGATATGTTGCTGATAAGAAACAACAAGAAGATTATCTAGGATGTGAAAATTCAGTTGTCCTCTAAATTTGACACTAAGTATCTTGGTGTTGCAAATTTCATTTTGGGCATGGAAATTAAAAGAGATGGGGAAAACAACAAAACTCTAGTTAAATTAGAGGAAATATGTCGAGACAATATTGCAGAGGTTTAATATGCAGGAGTGTAAACCGGTCAATGTTCCTGGCGAAGAACCTAACTTTTCATTCAAAGACAAAGCATATTGATGTTCAATATCACTTTGTGAGAGACATGGTTGAATACAAGGTGTTGTTGATGAAGGTGAACACTTTGGAGAATGTTGTAGATTCATTAACAAAATATGTGAGCACTGAGAAGTTCTCTTGGTGTAGAGGATCTATGGGAATTTCTTCCTTGGATTGTGTTGAGCACTCAACACACCCTTAAAATTTTCCAATTTTTGGGTACCACTATTCTTGTGTCATTTGCATTGTTTTGATTGATTTTGTACATAAGTTTTATCTTTACTATTTTTTTCGAGATTATTTATTGTTCATACGGTTTGAATTGCATTTATAAATCAAGAAAGTATTCAAAAAATCAGTGCTAAAAGTAAAATTCTCCGATACTTTATGACTGCTTCTCTAAAACACCAATGCCAATCAACATCGGTTGTTGGTCAATTCAATCTATGTTTCAAATAGCGTGGCATAGTCTCTAGAACACATATGCTAATTAACATAAGGCATCGACCGATTCAGATACCATTTGTGTGAGGGCATTTCTCACTCATAAAAGTGTCGACGCTGATCAATATCGGTTGTCGACGATGTCAATTGACAAAACACCCATTGTTAAGTCCAAGAGGTAGTTGTCGATGCTTATTAAAATCTAGAATCGAAACCCAATATTGAACATCGGAGAACGAATTTACAATGAGTTTAGCGCCGAACGTCGATAGATACCGGTGTTGACGCCCATAAGCACAATGTGGGGTACCTACATGCAAATTGGTTGCAATGCCCTATTATTTATATACATACATATTAATAATATACTAGATAGGTGGGACCCCTTTGTTGAAATCATGGTGAAAAAAGAAAACGCTTCTCTGAATTGCGCTCATGACAAATTTACAAAACGATTTTACAGCTTGAGAAAAACACAAGAGTTTGAACAAATTTTCACATACAATCAATGATGACAACGACTAGCATTTTAAAAGTCAAAAGAAAGTTTGAAGTGACAAGAACTTTGGTTATAACTACTATACATATACTTTGCTATATGGTTAAAATTCGAACTTCAACTCACACACACATTGGTTATGACATATTGCATTCATGGCATATTGTGTTCATAGTACTAGTTATGTTTGGTGGACAATAGTTATGGTTTATATAATTGTTTTGAGGTCAATTTGATATTTGCAAATTGGAACTTGTTAGAAGTGAATATGGGACGTATTATGTTATGGTGCTGGTATAAAATTTATGGTGTAGGGGGTTTTCATTTCAAATTGGCAAAGTGGAAGTGACACGTTGGATTTGAATATGGTTTATTAATTTGTTTAATGAAAGTTTGGATGCACTCCGTCCTAGCTATGGTTGAAAACAATCAATGAGAGGGTGGAGAAGCGATGTGCATTTACTGCACGTCATTCTTACCCCACCTTGAGCTCACCACCCTCACCTTGTTGCGTATTATTGTTTTCTTTGGTTAGTTTGTCTCTGTTTCTCTTGGTCATTGGGAGTATAGTGGTGGTATTTGATTTTTTTCGGTGCTTTCCTCACAGGTATGGTGACTCTCACCCTTTTATTCATCAATTTAACCACACTCTGAATAGAATCTTTATGTTGGCTCTTAGAATTTGCATGCAGAGTGTTTTCTTTCTGAAAGATACAGTGGTTGAATGTATGCTATGTCTGTGCAAATGATATTGGTTGGAATTTCAAATGTTGCAAGTTGGAATTTGTTTAATGCTCATTCATGTTGAAGTTATTTGGTTATGGTTACGGCTGGGGTGGATGATTGGTTATCATTGCTCCTTGTTGTTAATAAAATTTATGGAAAATTTGTTTTTCTTCCACCCATGTCTCGTGGTAGAATCCTAGAGGGTTTTTGTGGTAAACAAAAGAGACAGTAGGGTTCTGGGTTCTTTTAATGTGGTTATTCTTACCTCTTGATCAATCCATGAGAGGCTTGTGACCTTGTCGAGTTACCATTCCACATTTTTTAATGTATGTAAAGTCGGGTTTTTGCCTCGCAACCACCTTGGAAGCGATTGTGTCAACCTTTGTTGTAAAAATAATGGAGGTTTGGTTTCATTTTACAAACCCCACTTGTAGAATTGTATCACCCACCTGACCATTCAGTTCCCGTTCTTCCTTGTCGTGACTGTTATAAAATCAAACTTGGTTTTTGAAATGATTATGTGTTGACCCAAAAGCAGAGATATTTGTTACCTGCATTGGATCTTGATTCGTTGTTTGAATACCTACGAAGTTTTTTGGTCGATTTATGAAGGCTGTATAGTGAATAAATGAAAGAGCACCAGGGTTTTGAACCCAACTTCTCACATAGAAATTACTAAAAGTTGTGATACCATCCTTGTATGTTGAAGAGTTGTTGGCTTATGTTACACTCCATTGTGCGCTTGATGTGGTCTGGTGTTAATTTCTATAATGATTATGTTGATACTCTGTCATATAAAAAGAACTCTGTAAATAAAAAGAAATAAAATTGCACACTTGGATGAAATTGTTTATAATGGTTTTGGCTCAGTGATGTTTGGATTCGTTTGATTTTTGATAAAAGGAAATGGTAACCAACTAATAAATAGAAGGTCTCGAACCTAGTCCATTGTGCAACAATTAAAATTGGTTTGATATAAAAGATTAAGTTCGATGGCATGTTCTTTTCCTTGCCCTCCCCATGTATGTTCTAAGCAATCTGGATATAGTTGTTGTTAGTTGGAATTATGAACAGTCTGTATATACACTGTGTTGTTGTTCGATCAAACATGTATAAAAAAAAGGTGG
>JASDQU011401265.1:0-27218 GCA_032191745.1 Picea mariana
TCAGTTAGTTCATACCTGTAACAAATAAGACCAATTTTACTAGCCCATAAGGAACTTTTGCTTATAGAGTCCTCCCATTTGGACTATGTAATGCACCAACAACCTTTCAAAGAGCAGTTATAGGAATATTTTCTGAAATGATTAATGACTCTATGGAAATTTTTATGGATGATTTTACCCCTTATGGTGTCTCTTTTGAGGAAGCACTACAAAATCTTGAGAAAGTACTTAGCCGATGTATACAAGACCACCTCTCCTTAAGCACTAAAAAATGTCATATGATGATGAGTGAAAGGGTGGTACTTGGACATTTTATTTCATCCCAAGGAATTCAGGTAGATCCATCCAAGATACAAGTCATTAAAGACGTTCCTATTCCCAAAACCCAAATAGATGTGAGAAGTTTCTTAGGACATGCTGGATACTATAAAATATTTATCAATTTTGTTTCCAAAATAGCTTCTCCTCTGTTTGTGTTACTTATCAAAAATGTTGAATTCAAGTGGACTAATCTTTTCCAGGAAGCATTTGATGCACTCAAACATCGGTTATCTACAATGCCTATTCTAAGAGGACCTGATTGGGCACTTCCCTTTCATATATCCTCTGATGCTTCAGATACTGCAATAGGAGCTATCTTGAAACAAGAAGAAAATCATCTCCCTTATGCTATCTATTTCATTAGCAAGAATATGAGTCTTGTTGAACTTAACTATACAGTTACCGAAAAGAAATTTTTAGCAGTTATCTATGCTATTAATAAATTTTGACATTACATCACTGACTATTCTACTTTTGTCCATACTGATCACTAAGCTATTAAATATTTAATGAACAAATCTATCACAAATGCTTGAGTCACCAGATGGTTACTATTATTACAATAATTTGATATTACAATTGTAGATAGACTAGGAAAAGAAAATGTCGTTACTGATTTTCTTTCTCGGTTAACACCTGATGATAATACTCTAGTAGATGATTCATTTCCTGATGAATATTTATTTGTAGTATCTGCTCACTCACCATGGTATGCAGACATTGCTAGTTATCTGGTTGCAGGGAAGTTACCACCACACCTATCCCACTGAGAGAAAAGAAAAACCATTCAACAAAGTGCTTGGTATAGCTGGATAAGTGGGTATCTTTTCTACATAGGACTTGATCAAGAAATATGAAGATGCATTAGAGAAGAAGAGGTTTATGATTTACTAAAAGATTGTAATGATGGCCCTTCTGGAGGGCATTTTTCTGCTAAAAGAATGACACATAAAATTCTCAGGATGGGTTATTATTGGCCCTCACTTTTTAAAGATGCAAAGAAATATGTTTGGGCCTGTGATATCTGTCAAAGAATGGGTCAACCTAATCATAGAGATGAAATACCATTAAACCCCCAGGTAGTACTTGAACCATTTGAAAGATGGGCCTTAGACTTTGTAGGACCCATTAACCCTCCATCCAATCAAAAAGTTTATATATTGGTTTGCATAGATTATATGACCAAATGGGTGGAGGATAAAGCACTCCATAGTGCTACTGAAGCAGATGTTCTAAATTTCTTATTTGAAGATATCTTTGTCAGATTTGGAGTGCCAAGAGAATTAGTCATAGATGGAGGACGTCCTTTCACCTCTCATGGTTTTCAAGCCACCCTTTAAAAATATCATATTCATCATAGAATGACTACACCATACACCCCCAATACAATGGACAGGTGGAAAGCACAAACAAATTAATAGAAGCCATTCTCACAAAAACAGTGAAGGAAAACCAGAAGGATTGGTCTCAAAGGCTCCCTGAAGCATTATGGGCTTACAGAACCACCTGGAGAAATACTACAAGATTCTCCCCCTATGAATTATTTATGGAAAAAGTGTTGTCTTTCCTGTGGAATTTCAAATCAAAACCTTAAGGACTGCTTTAGCTGCTAACCTTGATTTGACTGATGCACAAACAACCAGGTTGCAACAGCTTAATGAATTAGATAAAAAAAGATTAGATGCCATTCATCAGACAACTATGATTCAACAACACAGAACAAAATGGCATGATAAAATCATCAAGCATAAGCAATTTCAAATAGATAATTGGGCTTTATTGTATGGTTCTCGGTTTAAATAATTTCAAGGGAAACTACATACAAGATGGCTAGGACCTTACGAAGTGGATACTGTTTTCCCCAATGGAACATTAAGGCTCCTAACAATTGATGACTCTAAAACATCGTTATTAATGAATGGTTATCGACTCCGTCTGTACCAGCACCCCATTTCCAAAGAAGATTTTAAGGCCACATGTGTGGCATATTCACATTATCTCTTTTTAGAGGAGCCTCTTTCCCCTCACTACATTTAATTTTTCTGAATTTTATTTCTTTAATATTAGATTAAATTTCTTTTACTAATAATCCCTGCTAAGGGATGGCATGTTACAATTGATTCTTTTGCAGGTTCTCGATCTAGAAAAGGGCCTACCAAGAAAGGAAAATCTTACTACAAGCAGATCCAAGCTTCATCTTGTGAAGCATTGCTCCCTCTTTCTTCAATCCCTTCATTTCCATTCCCTTCATTCATCCCCTTTTATTTTCTTTCATTTCCATTACCTTTCCCCATTTTCTCATTGTTGAAACACCACTCTTCAACAACATTTTTCCTCATTTTCCCATTGCTGGAACACCACTCTTCAGCAACATTTTTCCTCATTTTTCCATTGCTGAAACACCACTCTTCAGCAACATTTTTCCTCATTTTCCCATTGTTGAAACACCACTCTGCAGCAACATTTTTCCCCATTTTCTCCTTGTTGAAACACCACTCTTCAACAACATTTTTCCCCATTTTCCCATTGCTGAAACACCACTCTTCAGCAACATTTTTCCTCATTTTCCCATTGCTAAAACACCACTGTTCAACAACATTTTTCCCCACTCTCCCATTGTTGAAACACCACTCTTCAGCAATATTTTCCCCATTTTTCCCGTTGCTGAAACACCATTTCTTCAACAATATTTTCCATTGTTAAAACATCACTCCTCAGCAAACATTTTTTTCCATTCTTTTTTTGTTGTTGAAACACCACTCTTTCAACATTTTCTATCATAAAAACATCTTCTTCATCTCTTTCGCTCTCACTTCTCCTATTTTTCATACTACATTCTATCCTTTAACTACCTTCTCCCATGATTAATCAAACCCTTGATACAATTTCTCACATAAATCCAAAGTTTCTCCCATGATTACTGCAGATCTATTATGAACATGCACTATATTTTTTCGAAGTATGAATCGAAGGTAAAGATGAGGTATGTAAACTTTATATGTAAATATAATTGAACTATGACTAACGAGAAAATCCTGATTCATTATTACCATACACTTAAAGTCACTATTTTAGCCGTAGTTGGGGGGGAATATCAAAACTTATGCCATCATCTCACACGAATTGGCTACCGTCACTTCTTTTTACCCATTATCTCATCCTTTCACCATCATTTACATGCCCTCATCCATAAAACTTACTCTATTTGGGTTCAGTTACTTGACTCTATGACTGTGCATTCTACTGAGTTGAATATCTATGGGAGGTCCTGTTATACGATACAAACTTGCCACAACAACCCTGCTAGAATTGTATCCAGAAGTCCACCAAATCTTTCAGCAGGCAGGTTGGCTGGGTTAGTTTTAGAGGCTCCATGGATTTGATCAACAACAGGTTCTTCAATTTGCTTGGAATCTTCAAGAAGACCATTCTACTGTTCAAGGGGATCGGATTCCAGTCATAGAGGATGATATAGAACAGGTTTCGGGTCTTCCCGTCACTGGCATTCACTGGTTTGGATGCAAACATATTATTCTTAATGCCTAGCAGGATTTTCTCTTGCTAGGAGAACAATTTGATCCTAAACCCCAAGGTGTTCGACTTAGCTCATTGCCACCTCCTTGGCCGAAAGTTGCAGATTTTGTCAAGCACTACCTTACCTAGGAAGGCTGATACCAGGTAGTTTACCAATACGACTTTGTCTTGTTATCTCATCTACGACATTCTAGATTGGTGAATATTCCTTACTATCTACTCGGATGTCTTAGAAATATGTCGCATTATTGTAAACAGGCCAAAAATCCCATCCTTTCCTTCAACCATCACCCTCTCGTTCAATTGCTTATCCAAAATGGTTTTTCCCAAAAAAACGTTGTCCTAAACAATCCACTCATAAACCCTCAGGAAGCTACTGAACATCCTGAAAATCCTCGTGAAGAGCAAACACAAAACCTTCCTGACCCTCTGGAAATACCTATTAATCTGCCTACAGATCCAATTGATCCAATTAACCCTCCTACCATACCAAGTTCGCCCCACAATTTACCAGAATCATCTACTCCTACTGTTTATATCCTTAGCAATGATTCTGAAGCAGATAAACTTGATAACCCTCCCTACTCCTTCACTGAAGAAAAACCCACTCGCAAAAGAAAGAAGAAAACTACTACTTTTCCTTCCTTTTTACCTAAAAAATGAACAAGGGTTTCAACCAAAGCAGCCACTACTGCTACTACCCTAAATCCCCAACCCATTTTTCTAAAATCCCATACACCTCCACCCTCCCAAATCTTGAAATTTTTACCTGTTCAACCCATGGTCACTGAAACACAAGAACCAGAGGCTCGGGGTGCCGCAACATCATTTTCCTTACATCAAGTAGCTGTCACACAAGAACCAACTACTCATTCAATAACTATCACACAAGAACCAACTACTCATTCAGTAGATGAAACACAAGAACCAGCTATAGTTGTTACACAAGAACCAACTACAGTTGAAAAACAAGAACCAACTGTTGACTTCATTCCTGAAATACAAGAATCAGATGCCCAGAGTGTTGCAACAGTAGTTGTCACACAAGAACCAACTACTCATTCAGTAGTTATTACACAAGAACCAGTTGTTGAATTTATTCCTGAAATACAAGAATCACATGCCCAGGGTGCTGCAACACTATTTTCTTTACATCAAGTAGCTGAAACACAAGAGTCAGCTGCTGATTTTGTAGCTGCTCCACAAGAATCAGCTACTGAGGTTGTGACCGTTACACAAAAACCATTCACCCCTCTTGATACACCTATGATAGATCAACAACAAGAACCAACAATGGCTTCTCTCCTACAATAGAATGAGTTTCTAAGATCAAAACTGGAAGCTTACAAGCAAGAGATGGTAATGGAAAAGGAAGTCTATGACAGGGAACTTAATTTGTACACCTTAGCTCATGTAGCGGCCATGGAAGAGAAAAACACAAAAGATGATCAGTATAGAGAGTATATGTGCAGCCAATGTGGGGATATTTAT
This sequence comes from Picea mariana, assembly GCA_032191745.1. Lineage (NCBI taxonomy): Eukaryota > Viridiplantae > Streptophyta > Pinopsida > Pinales > Pinaceae > Picea > Picea mariana. The sequence goes on from JASDQU011401265.1 coordinate 5,347, forward strand.
GATCAAGTAGGCTACAAAGTGGTTCAAATCCCAATGTATGGAGCTTCCCCTGCACCTATGAATTTTGCAGTTAAAAATGAGGAACGCTCTACTACCAATAAGACCTTCAAAAATTCCAAAAAGAAAACTAATCTACAGGAACCCTGGCCTACAACAACTGTTAAATCCGAAGTTCATGTTTTCATTAGTAAAGTTGTTCAAACTCTACCTATTTATGAATCTACCCCTACTAGCAAGATCAGTACCTCTACTTTTGTGGAACAAGCCACTCAGACTCTACCTCAGCCTACCACTTGCGATGTTGAAACACAAACTCAACCATGGAATGAGCAGGTAATAATCAACAAATGGAAAAAGGAGTCTATTATTACACAGGAAAAAAGTTTGCAGGAGCACAGCCTACTTTGGATGAACCACATATATTCAAACTAGGAAGCTTTGGAGAAAACATGCAAAGAATCTCGTGCCCATAAGAAGCAAAATGAGGAGTTAAAAAGAAAATTGCTCTTGATGTTCAATTTGGTACAAAAATTGTTGGCTGCTAAGAAACCTTCCTCAAATTACTCTCTTTTCCTTATAGAATGACTTGCATTCTTTCACATAAAATCAATCAAAGAAGGAAGACCCTGTGCAGTGTTTAAACCAGAATATTTTGTTCAAACTTTTGCAGAAGCCTCTACTATTGATCGGTATCTACTATGTGAGGTATATCTTCACAATGAATCCATTCTTGAGAACAAATAGCTTAATCTTAATCCTCTTGTTGGTGATATCTAAATTTCGGCACTCACCTCCTTCGTTGCGAACAAGATTACATGACAGAATGATTTTCTAGCTGCTAAGCATAATGAAGATAACCCTCTCCTCTGAATATGGCTAGAACCACATAATGTTTCCACCTTTTTTATAGAATATTATCAATTTTTGAAGAAACCAGGGATGACTCAATATATACGGAAACTACAGGCAACAATACTTCAGGATTGTCAACAGTTTATTAAATCCATAGAGACCGCTGCCCTAAAAGAAAATAACATGTTTTGGAAACAATATTTTGAGAAAAGGCAGGAGCACAATCGCTTTAGTCCTACCAATCTTGAGACAACAATCTTCCGGGGACCCAGTTACATCAAATGTGTCCAGCAATGTGCTGAAAATTGGGTAGGATATCAGTTCCATTTTCCCATTCTGTGGATGATAGCAGAGAAGTATCAAGTTCATCATAGGTTGCTCAAGAAGGTTGAAACAACAGCCTGGCAAAGGCTACAACATGTTCAAGGATTCAGAGCCCCAACAAATAGTACTTTCTACAACTACTACTTAATTAATTTGCATGCCCAGAGTTACTATCCAAATTCTGATTCAGATTGAGGTTGCCTGAGGACATGCAACCTTTTTAGTTGGGGGGGGGGTGTTAGGACCCTATAATGTACCCTTTTGCTCATACTTTTTTCTATCATTACATTCTTTTCACACTCATATTTAATCCTACATTATCACCTTAATCTATTTTTACAAAGGTATATAACATTTCTTTTCTTTGCTATATGTTTAATTTGTTTTACATGTAATTTTACCTTACTTTCATACTTAGCCATTAATCATAAATATATAGTTGCTAAAATAGTTTGAAGAATGCAGTTAATATATCGTTGCTTCTTGAAGACCACATTGTTGAAACAATCAAACAGTACGCAAATCTCGTTGCTAAAACAGTCTGTGATTTGCAATGCTAAAACAGTATTTCACATACAACAGTATCAAGAAAAGATAATTAAAGAAGTTGTTATACTAGCTGCAATAGTTGTACCTCAAGCCAACACCATTACAACCATCGTTTCTGCTTGAAGACCACGTTGTTGAAACAGTCAAACAGTACACAAATCCTGTTGTTGAAACAGTCTGTGATTTGCGATGCTGAAACAATATTTCACATACAGCAGTAACAAGAAGAGATAATTAAAGGAGTTGTTACACCAGATGGAACACTTGTACCTCAAGACAGTACCATTACAACCAGTCTAACATCATTTTTCTACGGAAGATCAGAATATCCTATTCCAGCATAAAAGATTAGATCAGACTAAGAATAGGATTTGTATGTACACATGTACTTTTATGCTTAATTGTATTAAGAGGATTCTCCTTTTTAAATAGGGAAGAAATCAGCATTAGAAGGGAGATTACAGAAGGCTTAGCTAGAAGCAAATTACAGATAAGGAGCATGTTCACTTTTGACATTGTAACTTGCCACATTGGACAGATGAATAAAATATCATTCTGAGCATTTCTTCTTAGTTCCTTTCATTTCTGGGGAATCTTGTGAGAAGGAGAGGGCCCACCTTATTCATAAGATTCACCCATTAGTTTCTATAGTGTGTTAGTATTGTTTTTATTCATACCTTGTTAAAACTCTGTTTTGCTGAAATTTTGTTCCAACTGATTGTTACATCGTTTTCATACAATTCATTCCTAGGTAATTGTTGATCATTTTAATTGGTAATTCTATTTGCAGAAGGAGTTTATGAAAGTGTGATAGTCAGAGACAGGTGCTAAAGATTCCTACTTTGGGGAATAGGGTCATGTTCTCTGTTACAGAATAGTTAGTCTTCTTTGTAGTATACTGAAAGGTTCATTTTCCCTAGATTGTTGTTTCTTAATGTAATCCAAGATTCGTCTGATAATTATTCTCCTTTGAATCTTAAACTCTGCAATAGATAGATTTCTTTTACTCTAATTCAAAGTAGAATTTCAGTCTTTTCAAAGAAAGGTGTGATTAGTGTAACTTTTACTACAACTTTAGATTGATTTTGAGATTGAGCATATACAGTGTGTGATTACCTTTGAAATAAACAGACTTCCCTGGGTTGACAATTTATGTAACACTTGATTGTTTTAATTAATAAACAGTTATAGTGACCAACAATCACCATATCTTATATACATATGGAACACTCATGATTGTAATAATATATTGATTAAATATCATCTCATATAGAAAAATCAACATGGTATCAGAGTGGGAGTGGACTTGACTCCCTCATGGGAGGGCCTAGGAAAATGAGAGAGACAATTTATGTATTCTAGGATATCACCTGACTCTAGAACATCATAGCCCTTAAAATACTCAAGAACACATCATATTCTCACCTACCAATACTAGATAAATAAATAGAAATATTATGAGGCAAATGGAATATTCAATGGATATCGTAGCTAGTTGTTGACATGGAATTTGAATCGAATGAGAAATGAATGATGAACATGTGCCTGGGGAAATCCATGAGAATATACCCCAAGTCTGTTTACATTGACATAAAATTTCAGGTATATTTTGAATTAGAAATTGTGGGAATTAGTCATTTCTTATCCTTATCGACCTATACAGTGCGCTCGACTCAAGTTCATGTGTATAGTCTAACAAAAGTATGACTAGGTATACATACATTACTAGAGGATGGATTGGCTCTTGAGATTTTGTTAGCCTATGCACTATTTGGCTTATTGATGTTTGAAGAATCTCATGGATTGGCTCATCAGAAAGAACAATATTGATAGTTGATTGAGATCAATCAAACCAGGTGGGTACCTGGATTATCACTTCTCAGACGACGATTCCATTGGATGATGGCTTAGTCTATTGAGCATTGATCGACAATGTGAATCTTGTGAATGATTAATTGAAGGGTTGAATATCGATTTCATTGGCCACAATAGCCTCTCAGGGCATGGTCATTGCAGGATTTCATGGAAATGATCATCGTATTATCACTCTTCGATGATGTATTAGTTGTCACTTTCACAAGGCATTGTGGAATCCCAGTGAAATTAAAGAAAAGAGACATTCCATAAATAACATATAGTTTGTATTCAGACTTTCGGGATAAGATGAAAAAATACATTTGATTGTATTTGAGAGACATATTGTATAGGAATCAATAGATATATTTATCCAACACTAGACTAGACCATAAATCTTCCGAGACAAGGTATCTATAGTTTTTCCTGAATCATACAATGTAGATCCAGATTCTATTTGAGTAAACAAATTGTATAAAATCCTCCCATTAAATTGAGGTTCATAGACATTGGACGAAATGTATATACCTACTCCATATGTGTCGAGTTTTCTGAAGAAAAGTATAGTTTTCATAAGACAAGAAGCATAAATCCATCCCCAACTCCATTCCCACAATATTCACTTTGTTGAATGGCAGTGATTGCTCTTCATGAGAAAATTTTGGCATTGGTTGGTTGTTGCATCTTCCCTACAATATAATAGTCCATATATATTTGGTTACAACTTTGGCCATGCGAACAAGTGTTAAACCAAGTTTGGGAGGTGCGTTGGACAATATCATAAAAAATAGTTATCAGATTGCTCTCAAACTTACTGTCATTTGTATAGTTAAAATACCAATTAGAATGGCCTAGTTGTTTGTTGCATATTTGTCCATAAAGAGTAATGATGAAGAATGGAACTAATTTTTTTTATGTATAAGAGAATACTAGTTTGTCCAATGAGGAGCGAGCATGCAACATGAGTTTTGGGATTTTTTTTATGTGTTAGCATTGTCATGGCCATTGTGTTATATGTTGATGACTTGTTCCTTATGGGAGCATACTGACTCATTGCTTCAATGACAGAGGGAGTTGGCCTTCAAGTTTGGAATGAAGTATCTTGGTTTAATGCTTTACTATTTGGGATTAGAAGCATGTCATAAGCTAGGTAAGGTATTCCTTGGTCAAGGGAAGTATGTTATCATGATACTTAAGATATTTGGGATGATGGACTGCAAGCCATGGTGAAAAACCTGAAGAATTTGATATACTCTAAGTCATATTTGGTGGATCCTTCTATGTACCAACAATTGATTGGGTCATTGATGTATTTAGTTATTACCATGACAAAAATTTGATTTGTTGTGAACACGTTGAACCAGTTCCATGTGGAATCGATACATGAGTATTGGATAACTGCAAAGAACAATTTGATATATTTGTGTGGCATAGATTTTGATTAGAAGGGAGTGAAAGTAAAAAAAATAGTACTTATGGTGTATGTTTCATTTTGAGATCTGTTATAATTTGCTATATTAGTAGGAAGAAGAATTCCATAGCACTCAATGCAACAGAGGCAGAGTACATAACAACTAGTGTGGCAGTCCATGAAGCAATATGGCTTCGAAAGATCCTTGTAGATTTATTTGGTCATATTCTTTAGCCTATGTTGATTCAATCTAAAAATCAAAGTTCTGTAAGACTCTCAATGGATCCAGTTTCTATTGAAAATTCAAAGAATGTAGATATTAAATATCACTATATATGAGATATGGTCTAGATAGGAACTATTAGAATTTAGTACATTTCTATTGATGAGAAAACTTCAAACATTTTAACCAAGCCATTGTCCAGAGAAATTCTTTTTTACTTCCAGGAGAAGCTTGGTGTGGAAGAGACTGTCTCCCTCATTGAGAGGGAGTGTTGATGTTTGAGGCAACATCATTAAAGATTCTCCCCGGAGGGTCTTGTGTGAACTTGTAGGGGGCAATGTAAACTTAATTCTGACGTGCCTCATATGGTCAGATGAAGGAACCAATACATTGGTTTCACGAGGAAACCTCGATATGTCTTGGGGGAAATTGGGTCCATGAGGGAACCTTGATGTGTCCTAGAGATGTTTGAGGAATAATAATGAGACATTATTCTTGAAGGGTCTTGTATGGAAAAGTAGGAGGGAATATGGACTTTATCATGACATGCCTCATATGGTCAAATGAAGGAAACAAGACATTGGTTTCACGAGGAAACCTTGATATGTCTTGTGATACATTGGTTCCATGAGGGAACCTCGATATGTATTAGACATTGGTTTCATGAGAGAACCCCAATATGTCAAGTATGGTCCAATATGAATTAGCATGATCAAACGCAAGGTATTGGACATGCCTTGTAGGATGAGCTATCTCAGGTCTTGTGTATATCAACTAAATCCATGACATGGTGCAGAGGAAGGAAATATTGGTTCAATACCTTCCTACATATGAATATGTTGTTGATGTTCTTATCAATCTCCTTACCAGGATGAAGTTCAAGTACTTCCATGGCAGAATTGGAGTGGCAACAAATGCCTCTCTTGTTGAGAGGGAGTGTTAATGTTTGTATCTTCTTGAGTCATTCTCTAGATCATACTCTTTTGTGACTAAGTTGAGTTGATATATGAGGACACTTACTTGAGAGGGATAAGTCCATTTGGGATTGTATCCCAACATCTCTTATAGAGAGCACATGAGGAAACATCCCTTGTGGAGAGCACATGAGGACACGTCAAGGGAGTTTACCTTGAAGTCTCACACTATGGGGAGTTGACCCTAGTGTTTCTAGATGGAGTATCCTCTAGAAGCCCAGATGGGAGTCATATGTGTGACATACCTTTTTCTATAATGTCCTGAGTAATCATCAGGCATACCTTATCCTAGATTGGGTTGTAGACCAAGGGAGATAGGATACATTTATCACAAAGGTGTACTTGTGGTAAATGGGCTCAAGCGTAGTCCTTCCTTGATGATGAAAAGGATTGACATGTACTGCAGATTCTTGATTTTATTTCCATGTGTGATGCAGGAGCATCGTAAGCAGTCAAGCGAGCGTGGAGGTGAAAGATAACTGGGAAAATCACAACACACGTTTTTCACATTTTGAAATGTTTATAAAGATCAAGGAGTGGATATAAATGCGATAGATAGAAGCGTACTTGCATTTATGTCTGGCTGTTGCAAACAGATCATGAGCAATTTTCTCTCATCTGTCAATATAAAAGGTATTTAAGACCAGTTAATGAAAGTAGGTAGGTTTGAATTAATAGATTAGAAAGTTTAGAGAGTAGGAGGGAAAACGGATATAGACACCCTCGTCTTTGTATTATGACATTCGTTAGTATCATTAGCACAAAATAGAGGAGGAGAGAGCTGTAGTAGAGAGTTGTAGAGAAGAAGCCATGTACATAAGTAATCTAAGTTAATATATGAAGCTTTGATTCAGATTTCATGGTGTTATGATGTTTGTTGTTTACAAATGCTAAATGGTATGCTTACATTTGTTTATTCTCTCTATTATGCCTTTGTTGTTATTTTGTGTTAAATGTATGATTTCATGCTAAGTATATGAAGTCTGAGAGAGGAAGTGAATGAGTTTCAATTGTTTCTCATCCTGAGAGAAGTTCCTGAAAGGAGTGTAGTGAAGCGTCCACAAGGTGTGCATTGACAAGGGTTTTGAGTTTTATCTCAAAAAGCTCAGGAGGGATACCGTTTCTCTCATTTTAGCAGAAGAGCAAGTGAAGCACATAATCCATTCAAGGTGTGTGCAGGCTGGTTGAAAGATATAACTTATTAACCAAGGGGAGAGTTGAAGGATTACTATTGCAGAAGGTGCATAGAGTCGAAGAATCGAATACTGAGAAGTATTTGAAAGTCTTCTACAAGGAGTGCATGTAGGGGTCCTTTTGAGACTTGAGTTGCAAGTGAAATCTCCCTTTGGGTAGTTCAACCTCCATCCTCCTTTGAAGTATTCAAAGGTATTATCCTAAGTTCTAGTGAAAGAAAATTTGTTCATTTCACAGAAGCTGTCAAGGAGCAACGAGCAGTCGAAATTCTCTATGGAGGATTCACAAAATAGCAAGGACCATAGGATCCAGGAGAGCTGTGGAGAAGTTAAGCATTGGATCAAACGAGGACTTATTAGACGTTGATCCTATGGAAAGTGCCATTTCAGAATTCGGGGTTTAGAAGTGATAGAGGGATGGAAATCGAAGGTTCGTTCCGAAAGTTAGGAAGCTTGAGTGACAGGTGGCAAGAATATACGTCAGAGATAGAAGACAGTGGAGAAGACAGGTGTCATACTTGTCGCCAGGCGCAGTCAAAACTTTGTTGACTATTTTGATGTTTCATAGGTTGGAGAGCCAGAAGCCTTGCATCAGGATTCGCGAAGACATGAAGTCCGAAACTCTGAATCGACGAAAAGTCCCATAGGGGAGCTAGTCTTTACTGATCACAACAGGGTTCATCATTTCAGCATTTTTGAAGACGAGAGATAGGGTTGCTTTATTTTGATATTCCCAAAATCATGAAATGAGATACGGCTATGGAGGAGGACATGACCAAACATTTTGATGAATCAACATTTCAGGTTTCAGCAGTAGAGGGCCGAGAAACTCGACAATAGGGATCGCAAAATTGCGAGACCTGAAGTCTTGAATTAGCAAAGGGCGTGATGCTATTGTGGTCAAGGAGATTTGAGTTGGCACCTGGTGTTTGTTCATGCAGGATCAATTCATAAGGACCTATGGAAAACATTGTTGTGTGTGTGTGTGGTGGGATTCCCATAGCGGAAAACCAAAGAGTCAATTAGACTCAAGGGAAGATTTAGAACGATCCTGCGCAGACCTCGATCCAAAGGTTTGCGGGTCTGCACTAGTTGTGGTATCAGAGCTTGACTCTGTTTGTATATTGCAGACGAAGGAAGTAGGAGGAAGAAGAGTACTTTGATACACACAAGTTTGGTATCAGAACACAAAACAACTTCTTTTCTTTCTGTAGCAGAGAAAAGAGAACCATTTACATCGATGCCTCTGAAAAGAAGAGATAGACCAATGCCTGATCCAATGGTCGAAAGGGAAATGTGTGAATTATGTGTCAGGCTTGATGCCATGGAGACAACACATAGGTGCATAGTCAACACTGGGGATATTAGTGAGGTTGACATTGAAAATGAAGATGGACACAAAGAAGAAGTTGCAGTTGAAGATGTTGTGGACGAATGCCTATTCAGGTATGTTGCAAGGATAGGTGCCAGGGAAAAGATGGAGATTCCCATGTATGAGGGAAACCTGGATGTTGAAGAGCTTCTAGAATGGATTAGAGCTCTAGATAAATACTTTGACTATGAGGATGTCGAGGAAGATAGAAAAGTCAAACATGTTGTCACAAGACTTAAAAGGCATGCAACACTATGGTGGGATGAACTGCAGGCTGACAGATGCTACAAAGGCAAGCAAAAAATCAAAATTTGGGATAGGATGGTTGCAAATATGAAAGCCAAATTCATACCCAAGGATTATCAAGTCACTCTGTTTCGGAGAATGAAAAATTTGAGACAGAAGCTGATGACAGTGAAGGAATACACTGAAGAGTTATACAAGATAAACATCAGAGCAGGTCATTGGGAAAGGAATGATGAGAAAGTTTCTAGATACATGAATGGTCTGAGATATGACATTCAATATGAGATGAGCATGATGATAATTCAAACTATGGAATATGATTATCAGATGGATTTGAAAGCTGAAGAGAATTTGAGTCGAAAGTAAGGTCAAAGAGGCTGAGGTAGAAGTCAAGCTAGAGGCAAAACAATTGTCAAAGACAGAACTTAGAAACCTAAAGAAGAGGGGAAGAAACCGCAAACTCAAAATGAGAGAGGAGGAAGCTCATAGAGAGGTAAGTATGCCGATAGAAAAACTTTTCCTCGAGCTAGAGGAAGATGAAGAGGCCGAGGAGGTGAAGTGAAATGTTTTGTCTGTGGAAAAAATGAACATAAATCTTATGAGTGTCCAGACATAAAGAAAGAAGGTGGGGAAACTCGCATTGCCGAAGCACAAGGATATAATGTTTAGGTAGAGGATGTTGAGGGTGGAAGATCCTTGATGATGAGGAAAGTTATCTTGAAGCTAGAGAAAGAGGAAGAGAACCCAGCGCAAAGGAACAGTCAGTTTTGGACTGCTTGCAAAACAAAAGACAGAGTATGCAAAGTCATCATGTAAAGCAGTACCACAGACAATCTCGTATCTACAGAGATGGTAGAAAATTTGGAGATGGAAACTATTGTACATCCAAGCCCATACAGAGTGTCCTGGCTACAAAAAGGACATCAGGTAAATGTCACTAAACAATGTTTAGTTGAATTTGAAATAGGAGGATATAAGGATGAAATATTATGTGATGTCATTCCCATGGATGTTTGTCATCTATTGCTGGGTATACCATGGCAATATGACACAAATGTGGCTCATGATGGGAGAAAGAACACATACACCCTGGAGAAGAATGGAAGGAATCACATGTTGTTTTCGATTAAGGATAAAGAACTGAAATCAGAGGTGAGAAACATTGTACTTCTCATGAGTGGGAAGGAACTTCTTAATGAGGTTAAGAAGAAGGAGGACACACAATTTATTATGGTCAGGAAGCCTAGAATTGTTTTGACCAGTACGAGAGTGGATGATTTACCAGAGGAAATCCAAGAGTTATTGGAAGAGTTCGCTGGTATAGTAGTGGACAAACTACCTCATTCGTTACCACCGATCAAGAGTATAAGACATCACATTGATCTTATACTTGGAGCCAGTTTACCAAACAAAGAAGCGTATAGATTAACGCCGCAAGAAAATGAAGAAGTCAAGAGGCAGGTTCAGGACTTAATGGACAAAGGATTGGTTAGAGATAGCTTGAATCCATGCGTTGTTCCAACAGTGCTCAGCCCAAAGAAAAATGGAGGTTGGAGGATGTGTACAGACTCAAGAGAGATCAATAAGATCACCATCGGATACAAATTTCCATTTTCGAGGATGGATGATTTGATGGATTGCTTGAGTGGAGGAAGATTTTTTTCAAAGATTGATTTGAAAAGCGGATATCATCAGATTCGCATGAGAAGAGGTGATGAGTGGAAGACAACATTCAAGACGAATGAAGGGCTTGTTATGCCATTTGGCTTAACGAATGCACCTAGTACTTTCATGAGATTGATGAACAAAGTCATGAAGGATTTCATTAGGAAATTCATCATTGTATATCTTGACGATATATTAATGTTCAACAAGACTGAAGCATAACACTTAAAGCACTTAGCTGCAGTAATGAGGAGATTACAGCAAGAGAAATTGTTGATTAATATGAAGAAATCATCATTTATGAGGACATAACTCATTTATTTGGGTTTTGTTATCTTTAAAAATGAGTTAAAGATGGATCCCAAAAAGGTGAACACAATTAAGAATTGTCCATCATCGAAAAGTGTGTTTGAAGTTTGAAGCTTCCATGGTTTAGCTAGTTTCTATAGGAAATCCATCCAAAATTTCAGTGGAATTAGTGCACCAATGATGGATACGGTGAAGAAAAGACATAAATCTTTTCACTGAACAAAGGAAGCAGAGAAGAGTTTCAGTCTGTTGAAGAAGAAGATTATGGAGCGACCAATTCTGGTTTTGTTGAATTTTAGCAAGACATTCCAGGTCAAGTGTGACACGAGTGGATTTGCAATTGGAGTGGTCTTGAGCCAAGATGACAGATTAATTACATACTTCAATGAGAAATTGAATGAAGTGAAGGTCAAATACTCAACATATGACAAGGAATTCTATGCATTCATACAAGCACTGAAGAAATGGAGACATTGTTTGGTTCCTAAAGAGTTTGTTTTGTACAGTGATAATCATGCTTTACAATTTGTGACTCAACGGGATAAGTTGAACAAAAAACATACTAAATGGGTTGAATACATGCAGAATTTTACTTTTGTAACTAAGCATATTTCTAGAACTGCTAACAAAGTTGTTAATTCTTTGAGCAGAAAATGTTTGCTTATGCAGGAATTTAGAGTCAAAACTTTGGGTTTTGATAACCTCAAAGAAATGTACAGATATGACCCAGATTTTAAGGAAGCATATGAGGCGTCTGAGAATCCAACTCTCAAGGACAGAAGCTAGTGGACTGAATACACGATCCAGGATTGATTATTGTTCAGGGGCAATCAGCTATGTATTCCAAAATGCTCCATGAGGGAGAACCTGGTGAAAGAAAAACACAGTGGAGGATTGGTCGGACACTTCGGTCATGATAAGGCGTTCTCAAAATTGAATGGCTCATATTTTTGGCCAGGGATGATGATAGATGTTAAGAAATTTATGGACAGATGCTGAATTTGTCAACACACAAAAGGGAAAAGGAAGAACACAGGATTATACCAGCCATTACCCATACCTGATAGGTCGTGGGACGCAGTGAGCATGGATTTTATGTTGGGACTGCCAAGAACACAAAGAAGATGTGATTTGATCTTTGTGGTAGTAGACAGATTTTTCAAGATGGCACATTTTATACCATGCCAGAAAACCAACGACACAACTCATATTGCGAAGCTGTTTTTCAAGGAAGTCCTCAGACTTCATGGCTTGCCCAGGAGTATCATTTTTAATCGAGATACTAAGTTCATTGGAAATTTCTGGAGGACTTTATGGAAGAAGCTAGGGACAAGTTTGTCTTTCAGTTCAACATATCATCCTCAGACGGATGGGCAGATAGAAGTTCTGAACAGGAGCTTAGGGGATTTTCTAAGGAGCCAAGTGACTGAACACCACAGTCACTAGGATCATATTCTACCACATGTGGAATTTTCTTACAATGATTCAATCAATAGGAGCACAGGGCAGAGTCCATTCCAGATTGTATATGGAATGCAGTCAAGGTGAGTTTCTGAATTGAAAAATTCGAAACAAGCTAAATTCAGGAGTGCTAGTGTAGAGGACCTTGCAGAAGTGATGAAGAAGCTTCACAGCCGAGTCAAGGAATGATTGCAAAGTTCAAGTCAAGAATACAAGTGCAGAGTACATCAACACAGGCGAGAACTTCAATTTGAAGTTGGTGATCTGATTCTTGCACATCTGAGTAAGGAAAGGTTCCCAAGGGGAACATATAATAAGTTAAAGATGAAAAAGATTGGACCGTACAAGGTCATGAGGAAATTTGGGGCAAACACATATGAGATTGAATTACTCGATGGGATCCGAATCTCGTCGATATTCAATGTTGCGTATTTGTACCCTTATAGAGCTGAAGAAACAAGAACAAAGGATGAACAGACAGAGGTTTAGTGGACCAAACAAATGCCTGTAGTTGAAAAGCCATAGATGGAAAGAATAATTGACAAGAGAGTCAGCAAAAAAACCAGGAGGAAGGAGTATTTTGAATATTTGGTCAAATGGAAGGGACATCCAGTTGAAGATGCTAGTTGGGAAGATGAAGAAGAAATTTGGAAACATGGACAGACAATGCAAGAGCTCATGAACCTGAGTTCATGAAAATTTCAAGCGAGGGAGTATGATGTAGGATCATCGTAAGCAGTCAAGTGAGCGTGGAGGCGAAAGATAGTTGGGAAAAGCATAACACAAGTTTTGCACATTTTGAAATATTTTGAAAGATCAAGGAGAGGATATAAATGCGATAGCTAGAAGTGTACTTGCATTTATGTCTAGCTGTTGTAAACAGATCGTGAGAGATTTGCTCTCATCTGTCAATATAAAAATAATTTAATCCCAGTTAATGAAAGTAGGTAGGTTTGAATTAATTGATTAGACAGCTTAGAGAGTAGGAGGGAAAATGGATATAAACACCCTTGTCTTTGTATTATGACATTTGTTAGTATCATTAGAACAGAATAGAGGAGGAGAGAGCTGTAGTAGAGAGCTATAGATAAGAGCCCATGTACAAAAGCAATCTGAGTTAATATATGAAGCTTTGATTCAAATTTCATGGTGTTATCATGTTTGTTGTTTACATATGTTGAATGGTATGCTTATAATTGTTTATTCTTTCTGTTACGCCTTTGTTGTTATTCTGTGTTAAATGTATGATTTCATGCTAAGTATATGAAGTCTGAGAGAGGAAGTGAATGAGTTTCAATTGTTTCTCATCCTGAGAGAAGTTCCTGCAAGGAGTGCAGTGAAACATCCGCAAGGTGTCCATTGACAAGGGTTCTGAGTTTTATCTCAGAAATCTCAGGAGGGATATTGTTGTTTTCATTCTAGCAGAAGAGAAAGTGAAGCACAAAATTTGTGCAAGATGGGCGTAGGCTGGATGAATGCTAGAACTTATCAACCAAGGGGAGAGTTGAAGGATTATTGTTGCAGAAGGTGCATAGAGTCAAAGAATCAAATACTGAGAAGTATTTGAAAGTCTGCCACAAGGAGTGCGCATAGGGGTTCTTTTGAGACTTGAGTTGCAAGTGAAAGCTCATGAGGGATAATACCTTTGAATACTTCAAAGGAGGATGGAGGTTGAACTACCCAAAGGGAGACAGAGATTGAAAAAGTCTCACAGAGGTTAAGTTCCAGTGAAAGGACATTTGTTCATTTTGCAGAAGCTACCGAGGAGCAACGAGCGGTTGAACTTCTCTGTGGAGGATTCACGAAATAGCGAGGACTGTAGGATCTAGGAGAGTTGTGGAGATGTTAAGCATTGGATCAAATGGGGACTTATTAGTCGTCGATCCTGTGGAAAGTGCCATTTTGAAATTCAGGGTTTAGAAGTGATAGAGGGATGGAAATCGAAGGTTCGTTCAAGTCCCAAAAATCAGGAAGATTTAGTGACAGGTGGCAAGAATCCATGTCAGAGGTAGAAGACAGTGGAGAAGACAGGTGGCATACTTGTCTCCAGGCGGAGTCAAAACTTGGTTGACTATTTCGGGGTTTTGTAGGTTGGAGAGTCGGAAGCCTTGCATCAGTATTCACGAAGATGTGAAGTCTGAAACTTCGAATCGATGAAAAGTCCCATAGGGGAGCCATTCTTTGCTAAACACGGCGGGGTTCAGCATTTCGACATTTTCGAAGACGAGAGATAGGGATTCTTCATTCTGGGATTCCTGAAATAGCGAAACGCGATACGACTGTGGAGGAGGACACGGCTAAACATTTTGGTGAATTGGCATTTCATATTTTGGCAGTAGAGGGCCGAGAAACTCGACAATAGGGGTTGCAAAATTGTGAGACCTGAAGTTCCAAATTAGCGAAGGGCATGACAGTATTGTGGTCAAGGAGATTTGAGTTGGCGCCCAGTGTTTGTTCACGCAAGCTCAATTCATAAGGACCTATGGAAAACATTGTTGTGTGTGTGTGTTGGGATTCCCATAGGGGAAAACCAAAGAGTCAATTAGACTCAAGGGAAAATTTAGAACGATCTTGCGTGGACCTCGACCTGAGGGTTCAGGGTTCTACACCAATGTTTCAGTTAGCATTGGGATGACATTCACTCACATGGGTGTACCTGTGGTGAACGATGTTGGTGTGGTCTTTCTACTAGTCATGTTGATTTGACAAGTATTGATAAATACTCACAATGCTAGATTCTAAGACATGTTGACCCAAAGAGAGTATGATCTAAGACAGAGGAAATTGGCTCAAAGGGAGAGCCGCATAAGGAGTTTCCCCTCAGTTCAGGTGGGAGAGAGATATCTTCCAATACTGAAAGATAGGTTTCATGAGTCTAGGGTGAAGTTTGTATACTTTAGAGACACGCTTTGGAACGATTAATAATGTGTCCCTCGTTGAGATGGAGTGTTGATGTTTGGAAAACATCGGGAAGACATTATTCTGGATATATATATATATATATATATATATATATATAGAGAGAGAGAGAGAGAGAGAGAGAGAGAGAATATCATATAATATATGACATGATATTTATAATACAAGGTATAAACATATATAATAAATAAGTAGTTATTTATTATCCAAGGGCCGCATCCTTTCATGGATGGTCAACATATGTTCTCTATATATGGAACACTTAGCATTGTAATAATATATCGATTAAATATCATATCTTATAGAAAAATCAACAATTGGGTCCTCAAATCATACTCTTTTATCACTTTATCATCACACATTTCCCTCCAAAACCTATACTTGTGAACCAACTTACACCTTATTTTACCCTTTTCACCATAATTATCTTGCTCAACTATAGAATTTTTGTATTGAAGAATATTAAAGGTAATTTTTTTATTCTAAGAGAATTTCTATTCTTCCTTACGCAATTTGGTCAAATTTATTATTACTTTTAATGAATCACTATAGAAGCTTTGATTTTGTAGCAACTCAAATATATTTTTACATCCACTGTAAAAAAAAATTATACCAGAATCATTGTTCCACATGGTTGCGTACACTCGAGGTTAATATCCTTACTTGTGGAAGATGTCAAATCAGTACCTAAAGCTCATCCACCTATCAAATTAAGCTAAGATTCCTCCAACTCAACACAAAAGATGAGTCAAAGCTATAGTCAATGCATGAAAAAATGGAAAACCACACAAGATGGATTCACACCAAAGAAGCAAGAGATATTAACGAGAATGTATGAGATTAATTCATGCAACATGCCATGAAATTCTCCATTACATGGATGATAAATATTATATTATGTACCCAGAGGCTTTAAATCCAATATTGAATACACACATGTGTTATTTCATATCTAAAACAATTTAGAGAATCCTTGATATTTGGATATATACGATTTTGTTTGCAATGTATAAAGATTGGTTATGAAAACGTTCAAAGGGAGAAATATGTTGATATCAAACTATTGTAAACTCATATTTCTATTATGTATTAATATAAAGGATTTTTGGTTACTGTGGAAGTTCATGAGTTATATGCTTTAATTTTATAACTTTAGCTTTATAATCTCTTTTCTAGTAGAGTTCCCCAAACCAAGACGGCCCCCTAAGGAGGAGTGTGGTTTATATTTGTTGATCTTTCATTTCTTGCAAATCATTTATTTATGTTTACATAGGGAGACTAACATACATAAATCATTAATTGAATAAACGATTGTTATTTCAGATGTAGGAACTCTCATTGATTCAATGATTGAAATACTGTGATTGATGATCCAATAAGTTAATGATGTTAAGTATTTTCAATCATTCTTGTGGTTTTATTGAAGTTATTTTTTTAGTATTAACAAGTACTCTATTTTTTTTTGTAGTGGAACGTAAACTTTGTTTTTCCAGCTAAATGTTGAAAAAATTTCCTTTTGCATAAATAATCATTTAAATAAATTAGAAGATAAACCTTGCATATATTTTGCATTTACTTCGTCAGTTTACGATCCCAAGGTTGATGATTTAATGTAGCATAATTCATTTAGTTGAATCGAGATTCCTCAGAATAATCGTCTACCTCACTCTTTCATTCGACATGGTGCCATTCAATACACTTCTCTGCTTGCTTCTCACTCTGGTATTGATGATCCCATCCTGCATCCCACAGGCTACCATACCGTCCGCTGTATTCGCACCCACACCAACTAATGCGCTACCTCCACCACCGACTTCTTCTGAGACACTGCCACCACTTCATGCCGCTACAGCCCCGATTCCATCATATGCCTCACCTCCTCCTCTGACTCCACTCATTGTTTATGGTAACACGCCACCGGCCGCCACTTCCCCTCCTTCTATAGTGGCCACCCCACCGACCTCACTCTCCTTGCCCAGCCCACTGACCTCACTCTCGTCACCTAGCCCACCATTTTCCACCTTAAACCCCTCCCCTCCAGGCACAACCAATAGTTCGTCATTCAGGGCCGCCTCTACCGCCAGTTTAGACAAGCTTGCTATCTTTGGAGCCGTCTTGGTTGGAGGAGCCACCATCCTTATTTAAGCTACCTGCATACATTGTGATCTTCGTCCTCATATGAAGTGGCAGTTCAGTATGATTGAATAAGAAAATGAAGCCGGGATTCTACCATGATTGGATTCATTGATTCGTTCAGACGCACAGCTGCTGCAAATCTTATCCTTAATATTTGAGAGATATTAGATGGCATGATTGTTTCTCTCCTTTATATTCGTTTCTTTGATTCTACTCTGAGTCTGATAGACTACTGCATACCACGAGTCCTCTACAACCCTTGTATATTTTTTTATCATAGAGATTCTTATTAAAATATTATTCCTATTTTCCCTGTTTTATAATAGCCCAGGTTTTCGTTAATTTGGAATGCAATAACACATTGGTGAATAGCATACTATAATGAGATTTAGTATGCAAAACTTGCACAATAATCACAAATTTCAGCTTGCTATATTTTAGGTAGATCTTAAATATTGCTATGGCATTTTTGAATTAGAAAAAGAAAATACTATTGCAGGGAAGTAATGCTATTGTAGATTTTTCTCTTACCATTAACGTGCTTGTGTTTTTTTATGATCTACTTATGCAAATAAGGCCACAAATACAAATACAAAATACAGAAGCACTCTAATCATTCAATGACAATTCCAATTGGTGATAACATTAACTTAAATAACAAGATAATTCTTGGCAACAACAACATGATAAATCCTTTTCGCTTGATGTTTGATCAACTTCCCTAATTTTATCACACACCACCTCTCTTGCATTTGGAAAAGGCTTTTGACTTCTTTCTTGAAGTGACATTTTGATGTTGTAAGAAAGCATTTTCTTACTCATGTTTTTGTAAAACCCTCATGAAATGGAATAAGGTGGTTCTCAAAGAGTTTGCATTTATAGTTTTTAAGGTGTTCTAAAAATAAGTATGCACACATTTTAAGTCTTACAACTCTTTCATATTTCACACTTTCATATTTCACACACTTCATACTGAAAAGGATGAAAGAATATTTACACTAATGTACACATTCTTCAACGCAACCTCAGAACCTACAATTTCAATGAACAAAAACACTCTCGCTATGGTGATAACATGCTTGGAAGTCATGCACAAGATGGTTGATATGTTTAAAATTAAAAAAAAAATAGTATCTAATGAATTAAGTCTCCTTTGACACCAACATTGTGATTTTATACTTCTTAAGCATAATCCATTGTTTGGATTACATATTGATGAAAAAAACATCAAGGATGAAAATGAATTCAATGAACAAACTCAGTTTACAGATGATGACTCTCATAAACATGAAGATGAGTTCGATGAAGTACATATGATAGAAACAATTACAAATAAATGTGAGAAAGCAATTAGAATTGTTTGATCATGGGAAGAACTATTGCATATCATGAGTCCTCCACATTTATTGAACAACCCTTGTATATTTTCTTATCATAGGGATTCTTATTAAAAAAAATATTCCCGTTGTCGTTGTTTTATAATCGCCAAGGTTTTCGTTAATGTTGCAATAATGCACCATTGAATGGCATACTATATTGCTATTTAGTACACAAAACTTGCACAATAATCACAAATTTCAGCTTGCTATATTTTAGGTAGATCTTAAATATGGCTATGGCTTTTTTGAATTATAAAAAGAAAAGACTATTGCAGGGCAATAATGCTATTGTAGATATTTCTCTTACCATTAAAGTGCTTGTGTTTTTTTTTTTATCTACTTATGTAAATAAGGCCACAAATTCAAAATACCGAAGCACTCTAATCATTGAAGGACAATTCCAATTGGTGATAACATTGACTTAAATAACAAGATAATTCTTAGCAACAACAACATGATAAATCATTTTCGCTTGATGTTTGATCAACTTTCCTAATTCTATCACACAACGCCTCTCTTTCATTTGGAAAAAGTCTTTTGACTTCTTTC
The DNA here is from genome assembly GCA_032191745.1 of Picea mariana. Classification (NCBI taxonomy): domain Eukaryota; kingdom Viridiplantae; phylum Streptophyta; class Pinopsida; order Pinales; family Pinaceae; genus Picea; species Picea mariana. Next base: position 24,763 of record JASDQU011401265.1, read on the forward strand.
TTGAAGTGACTTTTTGAAGTTGTAAGAAAGCATTTTCTTACTCATGTTTTTTTAAAACCCTCATGAAATGGAATAAGGTGGTTCTCAAAGAGGTTGCATTTATAGTTTTTAAGGTGTTCTAAAAGGAATTCTTCACACTTTTTATGTCTTACAACTCTTGCATATTTCACACACTTCATACTGAAAAGGATGAAGGAATATTTAAACTACTGCACACATTCTTCAACTCAACTTCAAAACCTACAATTTCAATGAAAAAAAGGACTCTCGCTATGGTGATCACATTCTTGGAAGTCATGCACAAAAAGGTTGATATGTTTAAAATTCAAAACAAATTAGTATATAATGAATTAAGTCTCCTTCGATACCAACATTGTGATTTTATACTTCTTAAACATAATCCATTGTTTGTATTACATATTGATGAACAAAACATCAAGGATGAAAATGAATTCAATGAACAAACTCAATTTACATATGATGACTCTCATAAACATGACGATGAGTTCGATGAAGTACATATGATAGAAAAAAATACAAATAGAAGTGAGAAAGCAATTAGAATTGTTGGTTCATGGGAAGAACTACAACTAAAATGGAATAGATATGGCTTAGGATACAAAAAGGATGTTGACAACCTTTTTAATATTCTTTATTATTGAAAACTTGTTCACTTTGTGATTGGAGACTTTTTGAATGATTATAGGAAAAGATTGGAAAGATCGACACCGACTTGATTCTTGTCATTTAAGTTAAACATTGAGTCTTTCGACTCCTCTGAAAGACATTTTGATTACCCCTTCTCACTTTAAAGGGGGGTATATATTTTGATCAAGAATTATCACCTTTCAATTGGTAGAGAGGAAATTAGTGAGGATATATCATATTTCAAGTTTTGAAGTCCACCTTAATAGTTTGGAATTCATTCAGGACAATGTTTTTGAGGACGATGATGATTGATTTAGGATACAAAATATAAAATCAATGGTTTTGACATTGATCACTTGAGGATTGATTTTGAAAATGAACGATGGATTCAAGATTGCAGATACATTTATTTAGGATGATTATATTTTATACTTAATGATCAATTTGATCACTTGGATTTGGATTGGTCAATTTCAACTTCACATTATTTTTACTAAGACAAATCAACACTTGGCATTTGTAAAGCCCAAAAATATATATATCTAAACATTGTTATCCTCACAAGCAATTATTTCTTAACTAAAACAATATCTATTCAGCATAATATCGATCTTCATACCAACAACTTCAGCAATTTAGATTCATCAAATATTAACGAATTCATAGCAGAATAAATAAATGCATAATTCAACCGGGTACCTGGTTCTGATGCTATTTCCGTTGTCAGCTGCCTTCCTGCTACTACCTGCTACACAGTCCAGTCCTGTTGCAAACACAGAAAAATAATTGCCCAAAACCTCTTGTCCACCCTGCCAACTAGGAAAACGACCTAGCTCCAGGATATCTATGGATATCCTGGCCCTCCGAGCCCAAAACCTCTAGCAACCCCGGTCCACTGTGTCAATCCCAAACACAAAATTCCTCCCTTGTCCAATACTCAAAGTTCTCCCAAAAAAAAATCATGGCCTCCTTCCCGTCGAATGCCCCCCTCCAACTCCTTCCTTCCTTCCTTATCCCTCCCTTCACCGACATTCCTTCCTCCATTAAATTCCTTATCCCTTCATTTAATTACCGTTATCCATTCATTAATTCTCTTATCTTCTCGGGATCCTTATGTGATCCCTTCTTATATACGTAACTTGATTAAATGTTATATTGTATTCTCCACCTTTGATTTAATACTTTATTAATTAATGAATTAATTAATAATTAAATCAATCATTAACCATATTGATTAAAGAGTTAATTATACTTAAATTAATCATAATAAAGAATAACTAATTAATAATAAATAATTAGTTAAGGTTATTTTAATAAATAATTATAGTTTAGCTAATCTTTTAGGATTACACTATTAAATTAATTATAATTTATAATCAAGGGTCGTTACATACACCCACCCTTCAGGAAACTTCGTCCTGAAGTTAAGGTATCTTATGGTACAAAGAAAAAGAACATGGTTCACACATTCATAATAAGTAACTGACATTATTAGTCAGTAAATCAAGAAAACTCATACATACTAGTGTATATGTACAAGAAATGTATGTGTAGCTAGTACATACAATTCTCGTACATGTACTAATAATCAACTGTCACCCTTTAGTATTTTATGTATGCATCCAATCCAGTCAGCAAGACTAGTCTTTTATAAAAGACAACAACCAATCCATTGTTTGAGAAATTCTTAAATTACAATTATTTGGTTCAAAAAAATTATTTTAATCAACTGTGGTTTAGTTACATAATAATGAATATTCATATATACACATTTTTCTTCATCAAAATCCACCACATGACAAATCTCC
>JASDQU011401265.1:27318-39991 GCA_032191745.1 Picea mariana
CTTCACCCCTACGAAAACAACTATTGGTTCCTTTTCCTTGTAGCTACGCTAGCTTTGCGCCTTACCCGCCACTTCCTAGGCTTACTCTCCTAGTGAATATGCCGCCTCGTTCTCGCTTGTCCTAATCTAAGTCCTTTTAACTCTTCTCTTATAACTATATATATGCTCCGATGCTTGACTTGGGAGCTTTTCCTTGGTGCATAGTGTTGGCATTGTCGATTGCTGCATTGAGATTTGTCATTGACTTTGACTGGTGGAATGGAGTGGAGGGACTTGGTGCTTGGCTTGCTTGAATCGCCGGTTTTTTTTTGTTTTGCAGTGCATGCCCTTTGAGCCCGTTTGTGAGATCCTCCACTTTGTGTCTTGATTCCTGGCACTCAGGTGCTCGATCGTGGTTAACTCGTGTTGTATTGTAGGTTATTGGCTCGATGTTTTTAGTCAAAGTGATTAATCACTTTGAAATATAGCATGAACCATAAATTTTAAATATAATTGATTAATTAATCATAATAGTTAGAACTATAGTTGAATTATGTTTTTAAAATTTAAAACATAACACAAAAAAAATTATATTTTAATTAAACTATATAGTTGAATTAATTTAAGAAACATCTCTTGGTGTAGTGGTTAGCATGGATTTATGGGGACTTTAGGCTAGTCAGAGGTCATTAGGTCGAATCTGGCGGAGTTATAAAAACTTTTATACTATATTTAGATTATATTTCAAAATTATTAAATTTTATTATTATTATAATTTAAATTATGTTTAAATTTAAACTAAATAATTTAAACCATTATTATACATTATACTTCTTTTTTTTTTTTTTTATATATTTTTACGTTTACCATATTCCAATGATAGGACATTAACAACAAAAAAAATAAACAATATATATATTATTTCTTTTTACCTGGGCAGTGGGTCCTCGCATGAGGCCCATGTGCCCTCTCAGGCTCTTATCTTCCCCTAAAACCCTACACGCCTCCCAGCTCTCTTTCTTAACCCTAACTCTATGCGCCCAACCCTTCCTTAATCCTATCATTCAACTGCCTCCCTTCTCTGCACTCTGGTAAGGGTTTTGCTCTGCCCATGGCCTTCTCCCATGGCTTCTCAGGCGTTTGATGGCTTGCCTAGTGGTTGTATGCACCTGGTGGGTATGGGTATGGATGTATTGTGCTGGTGGTGCGCGTGGGCTCCTCTGTCATGGCTTTGATCATGGGCATTCTGTTTGGCATGTAGTCAGATCTAAACCTAATTCTGAGCCCTCCATCGCCGCCCCCTCAACTGGGACTTGCCCTGGGATTCTCCTCCAAAGCACCCTTCCCCCACGGCGATGGCGAATTGCACATAGCTATGGTGAATCCCATATGGTTTATGCCCCTCAACCCTTATACAGAACCTCAAGTCATCCCCGCCGATGGTGTTGCTACCGCTATTTCAGGAGAACCTACCAGTAGTCATCGCCTGAGGCGTTACAGTCGCCACATCCGCATGCCCTTTTCTAAGAAAACCCTAAAGGAAGAAGAATAAGCAGCGGCAGAAAAATAGGAAATGGCTGATAAACAAGTGCATGCGTCCAATTCAGCTGTGAATTTCGAATGCAATATCTGCTTAGATGTGGCCTGCAAGCTTGTGGTTACAGTGGGTGGGCACCTGTTTTGGCACATAGTGGGTTTGACGTGTTTTTGCACTATGCACGGTTGTATTTGATGTTTGATTCTATGTGCTTGATTCTGTGGGTTTGTTGTAGCAGTGCTGAGTGCGTGGGCAGCTGTGCGAGTTGAATGTACGATAACATGCAACCAGGTGGTGAGTGCTACAACTCCACGCGCTACATATCCCATAGGAGGTGAAGGCGGTGTTTGCGAACGGGGTGCCTGGCTTGGTGTCTTTCTGTCGTTTTAGGGTTTATATTTTTCCGTCTTGTTTGCCTTGGATGCTTATATTAAACTTTGTATGGATACTACTCTTTGTATAGGATGAAAGTGGGTGCAGATTGAGCAGAAACTGGGCTGGGAATAACCACTTAAAACTCGTAAACCCATCTCTCAACATTGTCAGTGGACTGGGAATAAGGACTTCAAACTCGTAAACCATTTCTCATTCTCTGGACTGTACGTGTTTATATATAATCTTATGCTATGCATGTATTTGTATATAATCCCATGCATTGTGTGTCTTTGTATATAACCTCTGTCCATATCCAGAGGAGGGAGAGTGGAGGTAGGATGCACACATCATGTATGGATGGAGCTTTGGGAATTTGCCCTGCACTATACCTGCTGCTACTCTTTCATATTTTAAATATAAATATTCATTTGAGCTCTCAAAAAAAAAAGAATAAGCACAATACTTCATAGCATGCAGTGGCCGCAGCGAAGCTCCTCTCCTGGATGGATATGCTAGAGTTTTATACTTGATCACGCTGAGGCCTTCGCAAATCCGCACAGCACAATGTAAGCCATATTGTATTCTACATCATTTGATTTTTGCCCGTAGTTGTAACTGTAATGCATGTGCTGGTTTTGTTTTGTTATGGGGTGCAGATTCAACAGAAACTGGGCTAGACTCAGGTAGAAGAAAGTCCCAACCATTCTTGGAGACAATATTCCCAAGTGATAGGCAACAAATTATTCAGTCAGCTGGTCGTCAAGTGTTGCAAGCTTTGTATCCTATGAAAGAAATATACTATCAGGTAAAAGATACGATGCGAATTGCTAGAGTTGTGAGGACTTGTCCATTCCTTGCTTCTAAAGTAGGAGTTGGTGGTGCAACAACTGCATGGGTAATTCAAGAATTTGCGACTCAGATGCATGCAATTTGCAAGATTGCAATGCATCGACAGGTTAATATGGCTGCATTTTTAGAGAATCAGGGTATTTTTTCTGTTACACCTCTTTGTTGTATTGTTTGTTTCTTTTCTATATATATTGCCAGGGTTCCATATCTTTTAATATTTATCATAGTCTGTATTTAGAGCTTTGAGGTTTTGCATTATACAGGAAACTGACAATAGACCTGCCATTTAATGTTTTCCTAGATCAATATATATTACATCTAGCCTAGATTCATCTTAGCCTGAGGTCTATCAGACACTAAGAGGGACATGGGATATCTCGAGGGGATGGAAAAACCTCACCAATCTGAATATTGGTGCAATAACACGAGTAGGAAAAATTCCAATGGACTTGACAGTAGAATATACAATTTAAAACTAATGTCATTTTGTGGGATTTTGGCCTCACAAAAACCTATCAAGGTGCTTCAATATTTATTAAGGTGACTTCGAGTTTTGGGAGATTTTTTGCACGCGATCAATGAACTCTATTTCATTTGATTTCTTTCAGGTATCGTCTCTCTATTGNCATTACAGCCCAAAAACATAGAAATGAAACCAAACGATTCGAAACAAATACGAAAAAAAAAAAAGGTATTTGTTTCGAATCGTTTGGTTTCATTTCTATGTTTTTGGGCTGTAATGAGTTACTCTGTTAGCTTCTGAGAATATGTTGTTCTAGATCTGTAACAAATAGTTTAGGATATGGATGTTTATTGCAAAATATGGGAGCATTTTGGCTATTTATGTTATTTAGTGCCTCTGATTATTTTTCCTGGTTGTGCAGGTTTTGTATTGTGTTGATTGCCTTTCAATATGCAGATATTTGTAAAGACATTGACTGGAAAGACAATCACCCTTGAGGTGGAGAGCGTAGTTTTCTCTGGTACTCACTGATATTGGAACAGACATAGAGTTGAACATATGTAACGTTAGTTAGATGTTTCTGGCATATATTCGAACTTTTTTTTTTTGATACCAACTTTTATACTCTCTTTTATTTTTATTTTTATTAAATTTTCTATGTTTAATGTGCAGGTTAAGCGTGGGATTTACTAACTAACCTCTTATTTAGGCCCTCGGTTCCAAATTTGAACCAGGGCTCTGATACCATATGTAAAGCCAAAAAATATATATATCTAAACATTGTTATCCTCACAAGCAATTATTTCTTAACTAAAACAATATCTATTCAGCATAATATCGATCTTCATACCAACAACTTCAGCAATTTAGATTCATCAAATATTAACAAATTCATAGCAGAATAAATAAATGCATAATTCAACCGAGTACCTGGTTCTAATGCTATTTCCATTGTCAGTTGCCTTCCTGCTGCTACCTGCTACACAGTCCAGTCTTGCTGCAAACACAGAAAAATAATTGCCCAAAACCTCTTGTCCACCCTGCCAACTAGGAAAACGACCTAGCTCCAGGATATCTACGGATATCCTGGCCCTCCGAGCCCAAAACCTCTAGCAACCCCGGTCCACTGTGTCAATCCCAAACACAAAATTCCTCCTTGGTCCAATACTCAGAGTTCTCCCAAAAAACAATCATGGCCTCCTTCCCGTCGAATGCCCCCCTCCAACTCCTTCCTTCCTTCCTTATCCCTCCCTTCACCGACACTCCTTCCTCCATTAAATTCCTTATCCCTTCATTTAATTACCCTTATCCATTCATTAATTCTCTTATCTTCTCNGGATCCTTATGTGATCCCTTCTTGTATACGTAACTTGATTAAATGTTATATTTTATTCTCCACCTTTAATTTAATACTTTATTAATTAATGAATTAATTAATAATTAAATAAATCATTAACCATATTGATTAAAGAGTTAATTATACTTAAACTAATCATAATAAAGAATAACTAATTAATAATAAATAATTAGTTAAGGTTATTTTAATAAATAATTATAGTTTAGCTAATCATTTAGGATTACATTATTAAATTAATTATAATTTATAATCAAGGGTCGTTACAACATTGATAATGGATTCAATATTTTGATCAATATTGGATGGACCGATGACTTGCCACATTTTTTCATTTCATGGATTTCATTCACCTTGAGAATTTGATGGTGGTTTGATAGTTCAACACCTTTATAATGGTTTGACAGTTAGGATTTGTGATAATATCAATGATTCATCTAGTTTATTACCCACAATATTTTTTATCGACACAAATTTTTATAGATACATGGTTTGGGTGCCTTTTGACATCGTTTTCCATCAACAAGATTATTTATAGTTTTTTAGTGTGTTGATTACTGAGCGTAGTTTGTGAACTTATTTGTTCACTTGATAGTATTTGTACTTTACAAGGATGATATTTGAATCTAGCAGAGTGTTGGTTATGCAGCTTGAATATCTTCCCGATTCAGAGGTCTTGTTTCAACCATGTTTGGATCCCAGTTCCTGACAGGTGGGTGTGAGGGGTATTTCCCCCCCCACATATGTCACCAAGGGATCCAAGGGAGGACATGAAACTATATGTAGCCCTCCCTGGTGGGGTTTCAAGTGAATTTTTTTGGGAAATTTTCCTTGTAAAATATTGTAATTTCGTAGTCAATATGAACCATTCATCATTGGGTTTGATATTTGATGATAGAATTTATGTTAGTGTTCTTTTCCCTAGAAGGAAACCCTCTTTTATGTATGAGGGAACTATATTGTGACAATGTATGAGAGTGAATATTTTTTTCTAAGAGAGGGGACTATGAAAAAAAAATAGGAAGTTGCAAAGGATGTTTTGTAGGTTGTATCCATTCAATTGTTGGATAATAATAAAATAAGGAATCACAATTTATCTAGTGCATATAGGCCATATTGGGTGAACCACATATATCCATGTATTTGGTTTATTTCATATATTTTCTTTTTCCTTTCTGCATCTATTTTATATTATTCCTATGCGATCCTCTTTTTTCTAACAATTGGTATTAGAGTGAAAGGTAACTCATAGTAAAAGAGGGTTCCTAGTTCGAGTGGGAGAAATGGAGGAATATGGAAAGTTTAGTGTTGATAAATTTAACGACCAAAACTACTAGATATGGAAGATGCAAACATAAGACTATGTATATGTTGTGCCTAGCACTACAACCCCTCCATTTTACCTCCTATTTGGATACTTTCCTAAACTGGAGCCTCCTTATTTTTAAAACCTAAATAAAATTATCATAAGTCCCTTTGACCAAACAAAAGATTCTCCCAGTAACTCATGATGCCCTTGAAAAAATTGAGATATTATTCAAAGTTTAAGTCTTAAGAAATTTTTGGTGAAGTTCTTTTCAACTCTTCTGAGATGCTTGGAGGAGCTCACTTCAACTCTTCTCATATGCTCAAAGGAGTTTCCTTCATCTCTTTTGATCTCCTTGAAGGAGTTCACTTCAACTCTTCTGAGCTACTTGGGAGATTTCTTGCCAATCGCTCTGATAAAGAAAAGCAAGTTAGAAAAACTTGTTAAGAAATCCTCTGAGCTCCTCAGAGGAGTTGTTAGGAAATCATTTGAGCTCACCTACCACATTTAATGATAATTAATTAACTTTAAGCTATATAAGTGAAAAGTGGTTGAGGCTATTTTCATTATACCATTTCCTATTGAATTGACACCGGAGAGCTAGATAAACAACGTTGGAGAAAATTATCCATCTTGTTCCATCCCACTACACACGGTAATGATCAACACATAATTCCATCCGGCCCATTTATTTTCAATCCAAATAAACATTAGGGTAAGGGTTTTTCCCCCCTCTTTCCTTTTTCAAGACTAAAACCCTAACCTGTTACTATTCCCTTGGATTCCTTCCCTTCGTTGCTTCACCATTTTTATTCAGACTCGCCCTCATTAATGAACTGACCCCTTCAATATTAATTATTTCCCTTTGTAATAGGTTATCTACAATACCCTATCTTTGATTTCGGTTTCTTTTTTCATATAAGGCATGAAATCGCGACCTATATAGTCTATGACTTTAAGCTAAACGAATGATTCCCCTCCATGTTTTGTATTCACAAATTTTTCCCCATGAAACTGTTTTAATAACTCTCTAAAGCATATCATATAAGTTACTATTAACTTCTTCGATATGCTAGGGATATTTTTAATTAACTCCTCCGATTTTCTTAGAGGAATTAATAGTAACTCCTCCGCGCAGATCAGAGGAGTTCTTTGTAAAAAAATTGAAAACCCCCCAAGACTAACAAAGGCTATTTCAAGTGATGCTCGAAGGAGTTAATCTTAACTCCTTATAACTGCTCAGAGGAGTTAATATTAACTCCTTATAACTGCTCGGAGGAGTTAATGTTAAATCCTTTGAACTGCTCCAACGAGTTAATATTAAGTCCTTCGAATTGCTCGGAGGAGTTACTATTAACTCCTCTAACTTTCATTTAAAATTGTTCATCTTTTTCAAATAATTCACCAAGTCTTTCAAAATATCAGTAGGCAATTGATTGCTATATACAAAGAACAACATGTTTTGAATAGTTGTCTATGATTTTTTTCTTATAATGAAACACAAATTTATCATTGTATGTAGGTTCAGACATGTCACCACGAAAGAATGCAACAATGAAGCTAGTAGGAGTTGAACCATCTGGCATCTCTCAACAGATAATAGATGTAGAAAGTGTGAGGACTCTGTACAATGACGAATCAAGAATTTTATACAAAGAGGGAGATATTTTGAAATGTAGGGAATTCTATCACATGTTCAAGAAATCAAACTTTTCTACAGAAACAAGCAACCCGAGAGAAGTCCAGGCATTTAAGAACATAAAAAAATTGAGAATATTCAGGGTAGAAGGACATCTAAGGGTATTCCCTGTGCAAATGATATATCATGGTTTTTGAATATCACGAATGTAGACAACAAGTATATGTTAAATTTATGAAAGGAGTTGATAGCCTCATTCAGGCCTCATGATCTAGCCAAATGTTATCACCTAGAGGATGGAAACAAAAAGTTGGATGGTCAACTCCTTATCCAGTTGGAGCTCACCCCAAAGGGTCTATTCCCCACCTAGTATAAATCAGATAATAAAATCAAATATTGGGTCATAGATCGATATCCAACTACCAATCTATGAAGACCATACCAGTATATGGTAGCCATGATTTCCATGTTGTATGGGGAACCAAAAAGAACACAATTTCCTTTGTCTTATCGACCATTAATTTATTTTTGTGCAAAGTTAAATGCCTCATTCAACTAAGAAGAAATATTGTTTGAGAATATTAAAAGTGCAATTTCAGATGTTACACGAGCACAAATGGGCATCTTCCCCAGTTTCAATATGGCTTCATATATTTTAGACACAATGTGCATAGCTCACAAATACCCGAACATGGGATGGATTTGGTTTCCTTTTGATGTTGTTATCCATATTTACGACAAAGCATTTTGGGAGAAAAAATACCAAACATATTATCAAAGGATCTATGAACACTTTCTCGGACCACTGTATGAGTTCATTTTTTTCACCTCCCCACCCTGTATGATCGACAAGGACATAACATTTATAAGGAAAATTTGGGATTGGTATCTAATGGCAGATGGCACATGGTACATATATCAGGATATATGGTGCAATGAAACCACCTCACCTACTTCCTAGGTTCATCCCAAATAATCTTGTTCTCTAGGAAGTAGCATATCAAACAATCATACATGGGGTCAGAGGAATGTTGTATAGATCGAAGAAATCCATCTGGCCTCCATTTCCTATTTTTATTGGAAACTACTTCTTTGAAAACACCAAACATGCCCAGATATAAGTATACATCTTCCTCTCCTACCATTTTGGAGAGGAACGATTCAGGAGACACGATCCCAAGAACATTGTCAAAGAGAATCTTCATAGCATGAGACTCCCTTATGAATACACCTTTTAGTTCTGGGAAGAAGAAGGACTACATCAGAATGTCAGAACCTATGATGAAGTTATTTTTAATAGGCTACGTCAACCAAGAGGGAGGATTGTGAATGAAGAAGATACAATATGAGGAAAGAGATCAAGATGAGAGATCTTCCCCCATATCCCTCTCAACCCATTTAGGTTCTACAAGAGAAGAAGAAGAAGCACCAAACGAAAAAAAAAATAGGAGGGAGAAAGAGAAAGTATTGAAGAAGAAAAATGATGTTAAAAAGAAGCAAACGTTGGAAGTTGAAAAGGAAATGGCTATTGCAAAAAGTGAATCAAGAGAAAAATCATAAGTCAAAGGAAAATTTGTTGTCGAAAAGGAAAAGGAATTAGTTGAAGGATCAAGAATAGCGGTAGAATTAGCAACAAATAAACCAACAGATAAAGTTGTTTAAGAATAAAGTAAGAAGAAGGAATCCTAGGATAGATAAGAAAACACACACCCAATGGACCTGGGTATCCCTCGAACATCCATTGCAGGCATAGAAGCAAAATAAAACAAGTAGTGTGTTGGGTCTTGGGCCTTGGGAACCTTTTCTATCAACTAAGATAGTGGACATCCATAGTTTCACATATGACAGAAAAACTGTATGGATCATAGAAGAAATATTTACAAAAGTTCCAACGGTATGGGGAGCTCCTCTATCAGTAGTACCCTAGGTGCATGTTATAGGATATGTCAGGGAAAACCCTATGGCAACAACCAGGGAAGGATTTTCATTCATGGATGCAACGACAGATAAAAAATTTAGAGATTAGAGCTCTAGATTTTTTCATATTTTTATGGTTTCCTAGAAATAAATTCAGTAACAGTTCCATAGTGTTCAAGTTTTGATTCTTATTTATAAATTCATAGTTTTACTACTGCAGCATCCTAGATTTCCTTTATATCAGAAATTACAATTCAAGATTCATATCTCACTAATAAAATGGTTTTATAAAACGATTTAATTTCTGCAAATGATTTTTTTTTTGTTGTTACAGTAACTTTCAATAGCTACTAAAAGTCACATCTACATTTTTTTCAAACAATTGTTAGTCATTAACTTATTTTTAAACTATCGTGTAGCATAATATTAACACGATTTATGAATTTCATGCAACTTATCATGAAATGAAATTAGGAAGTATTGATTATCAAGTTGCATCTCCAAATATTCATCAGTATCATCTTCAACATTCTTCAGATAAACATCATCTTCAGATCCATGACTCTTCATTAGTATCATATTCAACATTCTTCACATTAGCATGCTATTCATATTCAACATTCTTGAAATCAAGATCATCTTCATAGTCATCATCAACATCAACATTCTTCATATCATCATCATATCTTTCACTGGCATCAACAATTCCATAACTTTCTGAGAGATATGCAACAAAATAATAAGTCAGATTCAACAATAGAGCCAACATTCAGACTTAGACATGCTCTAGCTCTAGCCTCAAAGGTGATCAATTTTTCTTGCTATGAGTAAAATCAAAAGGTAATAATTTTTTAAACCATTTTTTCATTTGGGATTGTCAATTGTGCAAATGATTGGACACATCATAAATTCAATATACATTTATTCTATGGTTTATCCTATATTCCTACCATATTTCCCTATACTATGTTCTTTCTACCTCAGAAAACCATATCCTAAGCCATCCACCTACTCATATATATTAAACACTCTAAGCTATGATTATATATATGGATGTCGAAATTATATTTTGATATGCATTATCCAGAGTGATTAATAGGACCAATAATTCAAAATAACGGAAATCCAATAATGCATGCATTTTTACACAACTTTGGATGAGAGGTTTAGATGTGGCAGGATGATTTTCATGATTTGAATTATAGACCTCATCATGTATGCAACATCTCTAGATATTTTACCTTCATTCATAATTTTCTATATCCTCACTCCCATTTTCCTTCTTCCCTATGAAAACAATATCGTTCAAAGATGAATTTTGTCTAACTTTGAAATCTTAAGATGAGAGTTGTGGTAAGGCATGAACCGATTGGAATAGAAATCCTTGATTCTTACCCTAATTGTATTAGATCATTTCAAAGTATTGGATGGTTTCCTTTCCTATATAATTTTCAAGGGTATGATAAACAATACATGAAATCCTTTGTTGAGATATTTGTTGGCACACATGATCGAATTGGAAACGTCCAGTTGTAGGTATCTAAATATTTCATTTCACGAGCTACAACGCTCCCTCAAGGTGTAAAAATATAGTTTCCAAACAAGAATATAAATGGGGGAATTTGGAAAGAATTCCTCAAGGACCCAATGCAGGAAGGAAACTACAATAAGGGTATGCCCACTTCAATGTTTAAAAAGAAATGGAGGGATATTGTGTCTATACTTCATAAATATGTGACCTGTGAAGGAAATTATGGGCTATTGTTTTACTATTACCTTAGATTACTCATGCATTTTATTAAGGGACGCTAATTAGATATTCCATTTTACTTACTCAACAGTTTAAAGAGTATGGAATTATCCATCCAACATAGCCCTAGGCATTTGGAGAGGAGTTTATTTCATTTTGTATTGGTTAAAATATTAGTTAAGTGTAGATTGTAGGAGAAACTGATAATTGGGTGAAATTTCTAGTAAGAAACCATTTTGTAGAGGCACCTACACAACAAGAAGTTAAAGGATAAAATGCAATGGTTACAAAAGAAATGTTTATAATGTAGAGTCAAAAGTTTCCAAGTTGAAAATCTTGGAAAGGAAGCCTGGAATTCTTGAATGGGAAAATGAAGAACTAGATATAGAGGAGAATGAGAATGGAGAGCTTGATACAATGAAGATGACGAGCCAAAACCTAAATCAGTAAAGAAAAGGAAAAATGGAAAATAAAGGATAGAAGAATAGGTCAGGGTTTCAAACCCTAAACGTAGAAAAATTAAAGGATAACCCCAAGGTAACAAAACAAAAATTGATAAAATAAAGACCGACAACTTGAATCTATAAGAAGAAATAGGGGACAAAAATTCAAAACCATGAGAATCTAAAGGAAGAGTACAGGTTGTGTGGAGTAAAAAGAGGAAGATCGAGGTTTTTATGTGTCAAACCACCAAAATCATGACAAAGAGATTAGTTGCATAAAAAAATGTCAGTATCCAAGTTCAGGGCAAAGAAGTTCTTGAACTTGAGGAATCTGTTGAGGAACCACATAAGAGGTTTAAAGAGAATGAGTTCAAGAAAAAATATCAAGTCCAAATTGATCCTTAGTCCTCCTCCCAGTTCAAAAAACAATATTGAGTTGCAAATTTTTTATTCTGACAAAGGAGGAAAGGGATTTTATCATCCTATGACTGGTGATGAGATACATATGTCCATTGAGGTTGATAAAGAGCCAGTGATAGATCCAATATCCACATCTTTGAAGCAAAAAATAGCTGGAAAAATTAGGAGATTGAAAGAGGAAGTGAAAGAGTTGGAACTCCTTGAAAATCACATTAAGACAAAAAATGAGGTACTAAAGGAAAATGTCACTCAACTACAAAAACACAAGGAATAGTTAGAGGCCCAGAAGAAATTGTTGGTTAGGAGGGCCATGAAATGGTAAATTCAAAGAAATAAAGGTAGAATTGGGATCAAAAGACAAAATATTAAATTGAATGAGGAAAAACGAAATATACTTGATCCTCGTCTTCTAGGATGGATATCTTGATTAATGCTTTAGAGAGAGTTTAAGAGAAAAGAAGTCAATAATTTGGAATTTTTGTTGGAGGAAAAAACTACAATTTTGGTTACATGAGGACATGCAACATCTTCCATGTAGGGAAGATGTGGGTGTTGATGTTTGGACAACAATGGGAAGACATTCTTCCATATATATATATATATATATATATATATATATATATATATATATATATATATAT
>JASDQU011401265.1:40180-71528 GCA_032191745.1 Picea mariana
CTAGGAAATTGAGAGAGATAGATTATGTATTCTAGGATTTCACCTGACTCTAGGACATCATAGCACTTAGAATACTCAAGCACGCATCCTATCCTTGCCTACCAATACTGGATAAATAAATAGAATTATTATGAGGAAAATGGAAAATCCAATGGCTATCGTAGCTACTCATTGACATGTAATTTGAATTGGCTGAGAACTGAATGATGAACATGTGCCTGGGGAAATCCATGAGAATATACCCCAATTTTTTTACATTGTCATAGAATTTCAGGAAGGTTTTGAATTATAAAGTGTGTGAATTAGTCACTTCTTATCTTTATCGACCTATACAGTGTGCTCTACTTAAGTTCATGTGTGTAGTCTAACAAAAGTATGAATAGGTACACATAGATTACTAGAGGATAGATTGGCTCTTGATATTTGGTTAGCCTATGCACTATTTGGCTTATTGATGTTTGAAGAATATCATGGATTTTCTCATTAGAAAGAACAATATTGATAGTTCATTGGGATCGATCGAACTAGGTGGGTACCTGGATTATCGCTTCTCATAACACAATGCCATTGAATGATGGCTTAGTCTATTAAGAATTGATTGACAGTGTGAAGCTTGTGATTGATTAATTGAAGTATTGACTATCAATTTCATTGTCCATAATAGCCTCCGAGGGCATTGTCATTGTAGGATTTCATGGAAATGATCATCATATTATCACTCTTAGGTGATGTATTAGTTGGCGCTTTTGCAGGGCATGGTGAAATCCCAACAAAATTTTAAAAATGAGACATTCCATAAATAACCATATAGTTTGTCTTCAGACTTTTGGGATAAGATGCAAAAATATAATTGATTGTATTTAAGAGACATATTGTATAAGAATCAATAGATATATTTCTCTAACACTGGACTAGACCATAAATATTATGAGACAAGGTATCTATAGTTTTTCCTGAAGCATACAATGTAGATCTATATTCTACTTCAGTCAACAAATTGTATAAAATCCTCCCAATAAATTGAGGTTCAGAGACATTGGACGAAATGTATATATGTACTCCATATGTGTCGAATTTTCCAAAGAAAAGTATAGTTTTCATAAAACAAGAAGCATAAATCCATCCAGATTATATCCCCAACTCCATTCCCATAATACTCACTTTGTCAAATGGCAGTGATTGCTCTTCATGAGAAAATTTTGACATTGGTTGGTTGTTGCATCTTCCCTACAATATAATAGGCCATATATATTTGGTTACAACTTTGGCCATGCACACAAGTGTTAAAATAAGTTTGGGAGGTGTGTTGGACAATACTATAAAAAATAGTTATCAGATTACTCTCAAACTTACTGTCATTTGTATAGTTAAAATACCAATTGCAATGGCCTAGTTGTTTGTTGCATATTTTTCCATAAAGAGTAATGATGAAGGATGGAACAATTTTTTTTTATGTATAAGAGCATAATAGTTTGTCCAATGAGGAGTGAGCATGCAACATGAGTTTTGGGGATTTTTTTTATGTGTTAGAATTATCATGGCCATTGTGCTATATGTTGATGACTTGTTCCTTACAGAAGCATACTGACTCATTACTTCAATGACAGAGGGAGTTGGCCTTTGAGTTTGGAATGAACAATCTTGGTTTAATGCTTTACTATTTGGGATTAGAAGTATGTCATAATCTAGGTAAGATATTCCTTGGTCAAGGGAAGTATGTTATCACGATCCTTAAGATATTTGGGATGATGGACTGCAAGCCATGTTTAAAAACCTAAAGAACTTGAGAGACTCTGATTCATATTTGGTGGATCCTTCCATGTACGGACATTTTATTGGGTCATTGATGTATTTAGTTAATACCAGGTGTTATAACCCTAATTTGCACCAGACATGCTTACCTAGCATCAGGCCACCTTAGATTCCTTCTTTTCCAAAACACTATTGAACAAATCTTCTTAAAAACCCCTTTTATAAAGGCCCACGTGCCCTGCTCCATTACTGCACACATGTACACACTAGCTGACCCAAGACAGCCTACGTGTACCTACAAAAGCATGGAAAAAGGAAAGTTGTTGACGAAACACACATCTTTGGGTAAGTTAACTAAACCTTTCGGCTATGCATGGTCGGTCACTCGACCAAATACCTAGCTTCTTCTAGACTATAAAAGAAGGGTTAGGTGTCCCATTTGAAAGGAGGAGAATCATAGTAAAGAAACTATACCCGATTGAGCATTCTTTGTGTCCCAACCTTTAGCCATCCTTGTGCAAAGAGAAGTATAGAGAAAAGTTGTTAGAAGACAGTGGAAGAAGATCCCAGTACCAAGATCGAGGAGCAGTAGCTGACTTTATCATTGTAAGGTATCATTGTGAAGTTAATAAAATAATTGCTTTTCCCATCCCGCCATATGAGAATGTCATTATTGGAATATTGATTGTATGATTGATTAAATCTCTAACCCGTTAGTTCATATATCAAATGCATATGGAGTTCTTAGTTTGTCTTTAGTGAATGCAGGTTATCATTGGGAGGAGAGTTGTAGTCAAAGAATGACCAAGCATGAAAAGGGATCGACATCAAACACGAAGAATAAGGTATGTCAACTTAATCTCTTGATCCTTGTATTTGCATATGAGTAATGGGGGTCAAGTCATGGGATGATGGTAAAAAGTATGAATCTTTAGGTCATTTATGCATGCATGATAAAACCCTTAGTTCTAGTCCATAGGAGGGATTTTCCACCCACAACAAAATTGGCGACCATACTGGGGATCTCTAGGGTTTCTGGGAATGTTTTTTCTTGGGTATTTTTAAGAACTGGTTTCTTTTCCTATTTTTGAAGTTTCTACAAATTTCTGAGCTAACAAAGATTCTGGTCTTCCATACCAGTTATCTATGTTTCTTATCTTGAGTGAATTTTTAATTTTTATTTTTTCGAGACCCATAGAGGTACACACAACCTATATAAGGTTTGCACACGTGTACACGTGCCCTACCTTCTCACATCCCATGTTTACATGCTAGCTGAGGAAGTGTCAGTCGCATGTATGATTCTAGAAAATTTATTTTAGAGAGCCAGTCATCCTCTCCCTTGTCATAAATAGTCCTTCTCAAGGGTTTTCTGAAACTCTTTCTAGTCTTTGTTGTTTCCAGTATATAGCTTAGGTTTCACCTCAGATTTTTTTGTTTTATGAAGTTTTCTTTTAATTGTTTTGTTTTTCTGTTAAAGTAAGTGTCTGAGTCTTCAAGAGATCCTGATTCTCAGTACCAGTAGTCTCTGCCTGGGCTGGATTGCTTGGCCTTTTCATTTTCCTTAGAGTTTCAAAGATACATGCGGCCTATATAAGGCCAGCATGTGTGTACACATTCTCTGACTTTACACAACTCGCGTGCACACGCTTGTTGTTGAATTGTCAACAGTGTAATTGTGGAGAAAATTTTGTTGAAGGTGAGGAATTCATCCTTTCCTTTGACAAGAGTTATACCTCTCAGGTTTTTGGATCTTTGTCATAGCAGTCAGTAACTTAGGTTTGATCACAACAATAGCTTTCTTTTTCATTGAGAAGTTTTCATCAAAATTTTCTTTTTATAGGGTTTTTAGACAAGTGTGAGAGTCCAATTTTAATTTGCTTGTGTGTGATTTTTAAAGTGAGACTTTGTGATATGTGCTTAGGCTAGAAGTTTTCTTGGTTTTTACTTGTTGATATTTTTCCTTTTTGCTTTGTGAGCATTCAAATAAAAAAAAATCTTTTATTTCTTTGTTTGGTTAAATAGTGTTGTTTTGCATTAGTAACCAGAGAAAAGTCTTTTCTTTCATAAATTATTGACAGTTTACTTATATCCTAAGTAGATCATAGTCGAGTGAAATCCTTCTTTGAGTTTTTTGTTCAAAGATCTTAAAAAAAAATTCGCTTGAAAAGTTGTTTAAGATTTGAGTCAAGAGAAGTTATTTTCTTTCCAGCTTTTTGTTTATTTTTCTTTCGTCTATCAAACATCACTAGTTTCAATTTCATAACATTTGACTTAAGAAAAGACATAAAAATTAACTCTAAATCTAAAATTCATTCGACTTTTTATGTTTGTGGGGTCAAGCAACTAGTTTAGGGTTAGGGCCTTGAATTAGGTTGGAGAGGAAACTCTTCAAGTCCATTAAATCAAACATTGGAGTTTGAGTCAGGGAGTGTCAAAGTCCAGTATCGTGAAAGTTATCTGGGACCCCCCTCTAACACAGGGGCTAAACACGAGGTCATGTGTGGAAAGGTAGCAGAGATAACCCCTCCAAAGTTGGACCAATCATAGTGGACAACACATATAGAGGGATTGTCTTGGGATTCCGTTGATTGCATTTGCCACAGAGCTTCATGGGCCTCGAATCTGTTTGTGGTCCTCATTTTCCTTCGATACCCTTGACAGGTTTCAAGCTTGATACCTTTCTCATTGTGGTCTAGCCGACTTTCAACTGTACCCACCTGGTGATTGTTCGTGCACTGGCAACCTAGTTTCCTATATTTTAGAGACATACACAGGTGACTGCGGGGGTATACTGCGGTACCTAGGACAAACATCAGGCCACACTTTG
Source organism: Picea mariana (assembly GCA_032191745.1). Taxonomy (NCBI): domain Eukaryota; kingdom Viridiplantae; phylum Streptophyta; class Pinopsida; order Pinales; family Pinaceae; genus Picea; species Picea mariana. The sequence continues at coordinate 44,763 of JASDQU011401265.1, forward strand.
CAGAGTATACCTGGAGGGGGCTTCCATGTTCAAGTTTCACTTACAACGGTAAGTTGCTCTAGTGTTGGTTGTTGTAACTATTCTTCCAACTAGTTTAATGTTTGCTTGTTTTATCTTGGAGGGACCATTTTTAGTGTGTGTTGTTTTTTGAATGAATAGAAAGCCCTAGTGTTTCTTTGATATTCTCACACAGTGGAGGATCACAAACTCCATCGATCAAAAAGGCTTCTGGGTCTATCACTGATTACACTAGAGCCACCTCTGCCGCTACTAAGGAGAAAGCTATACCAACAAGGGTCTTTTGAAGAGATTGGGTCACAAGAAATTGTACCCGACCAACATCCGGAGGAAACAACCATTTTAGACTTTGGAGAAAAAGATACTGGTCCATTCAAAACTCCAACCATTGATCTTTTAGCACCCATCATCATATCGATTCATCCTTACGAGTGCCAAACAGTGTTGCATGCAACAATGGAAAAAAATGCTGCCACTTCTTCTGGGAATTCTTCAATTTCCACTACGGTTGTCTCCACAGGGGATTTTCCACCTCCTAACCCACCATCACCAGTCTGATCCACCATGGTAATGATTGCCTTTACCTCGAACAATGTTCCAATCCTGTTTGTGGCAACGACCACTTCCCCTTTCACACCGAGTGTGACGAGCCCTCCGTTCTCATATGGGATGCCTAGCTTAGGTAAAAGTCATGTACATTCCTACTCCACTTTACAGAGTTTAGGTCTAGGGGTAGGGAGCTCTAATGATCCTCTGCAAGGACAAATGGGGGGAGCTTCATCTCCTTTTAACACTTTCCCTTCTGGGGGAGTTCATATGCCTCCTTCATCCCCTTTTCTCGGTGGCACCCACCAGCAATCCGTTGGGCCACCCATGCACCATAGTTTATTTGAAGCAGGGAGTCAAGGACCACCTTCTCATAATATGTTGGTCGGTTCGACACCATTTTATTTGTTCGGTGCATTTGGTAAAAACACTTTTTCGTCAGCTGCTTTCCCTACTGGGGGAATCCCTTGTTACGGACAACCTATTCCTATGCAGGGTACTATTCCTGCACAAGGGGCAAACCCAAGAAATTCTTCTGCATCAAGACCTTGGAATTCTTGGCAGGGATCAGTTCCCTGGTCAGGATTGTCGATCTGGGGAAATTGTTTTCGCAACCAATGGAACCCCAGACAAGGTACTATGCATATGGCCATGGGATCGGCATGGGGAAACCCTTCCCAAATTCCTCTAAATATAATGCACGCCCAACCATTTACGTCCTATTTTGGGAATCAGTCGATGATGTTTCCTCACACACAAAATCCATACGCTGGTCGTGGCCGTGGTTTTTACCAGAACCCAGGCCAGCAGCCAAACGTTTCCTGGCAGCTTGGTGCTAGTCAAACTCTAAGTCCCTTTTTCCATGGTTATCAACAACAACCCAAACTACCTTTCCTGGCAACCTTCCATTTTCTAGACTTGACAAGGTTGTTGAATGACCCTATCTGTCATGATTAGTGTTGGCACCCTATGCCGACGAAATTTCCTTTAGACATACCAAAGTTCGAAGCCAAGCGTAATGAAGATCCGAGAGATCATGTGACCACCTTCCATATTTGGTGCTCTTCTAAATCGTTGAAAGAAGAATCTGTGCAGTTGCGATTGTTTCAACATACTCTCATTGGGAGTGTCATGAAATGGTATATTGAGCTTGACCGCTCCAGATACTCTTCCTTTGGAAAATTGGCAATGGCTTTCCTAAACTATTTCCAATTACCTGTGAGATACGACACTGGCACAGAATTGCTGGCCAATTTCGCATAGACAAAAGTGGACCATATCTCTGATCACATCCGAGAATGGAGATGCCATAAGAGTTTAATTAAGGTGCCAGTCCCACCAACATTCCTTCTTGAATGGTTCCTTAAGTCTTTGGTCCCACATTTATCCAAAGACATCATAATGTCAGGAGTGTTTTCCTAAGAAGAGACCATCATGCGACCTCAACAACTTGAGCTAATCTACTCTCAGTCCGGTTTATTATATGATATCTTGCTAGATGCACCACGCTCAATACTTGATAAAACCAGACAGAGAGTTGGACCACATAGCAATGGTATTTTTGGTTCAGCACAAATAAAGCTCGCTAAGTGACTAATGAAGCAATTGTAGCAATTGTCTATACAACACACAACGGCCAACCAAACCACTATTTTGGTTGCTTCCCTTACCCAAACATTGGATGTACACACAATGCAATCGAAAAATCCAAAGTCCACCTAGCATCCTGAAGGAAAGAAAAAACAACGAAAGAAGGGTAAGGGGGATAAGAAACCCACTAATCATGCTGGCAGGGGAAACAGTGAGAATGAAAGGTGAGGTATCTATGCAACTTGTGCATGGAAGACCACCCAACCCACCAATGTCCTCAGCTTGCAAAGGCCCAAAAGTGTGTGACACAGCAACAACCTGTTGTGTTAACCAATCCATTTCAACATGGGAAAAACGTAACCCAAGCCTCTACAAGCACGGAAGGGGGAAGTCAAGGACCCTCTCCGTATTCGAACAATATTGCATCCATGAATGTATATATGATGAAGGGTGATGCTTTTATATCGACTGGAGTGCATGACTACAGTAAACCAAGCACTTCTGAAAGGGGAAACGAAGCTGAGATCCCATATTTTCCTCTCTAGATCGAGAAGACTTTGGGAAAAAAAATGACACGCACCCCAAAAGGCACGTTCCAAATGTAAGGGCCACCCAGAACTATTTTTTGGTGGAGGATTTGTCTCAAACCCCTTATGTGATGTCCTCTTTGGAGGTCCTCCAAAGCTGCCCTTCGTAGAGGAAATCTTTTTTACCCTCTTTAGGATCTACCGAGAATTGTAATCTAGGTACAATCATGTTGGATACAACTGAATTAAGACCTCATCTACCTTACCATGTAGCATTTCATATAGTAGTGGCTCACCCCAAAAAAAATTTTACTCGGAATATTTTCTTCATGATGGTTGATGAGGGCGCCTCGACATGTGTTATGTCATTGGCATGTTGGAAGGCCATTGGCCAACCCATTTTGTATCCATCACCTACTCTTCTCACTACTTTTGATAGGCGTTTGTTCCAACCACATGGTATCATTCCCTCTTTACATGTGTAGTTAGGAGGGAAGGCCATGTGCGTCGAGGTAGAAGTAGTCAACGCATCCCTCGACTACAATATTTTGTTAGGAAGGAGTTGGACTTATGCCATTCAAGCAGTGGTTGCTATAGTTTTCTGAGTCTTGTTGTTTCCACAAAAATACCAGATTCTGACCATTGATCAATTGTCTTTCTCCAGACCCGACACTTCATTGGGGATATCGGTGGTCCCAATGATTTATAATCCCAAACTAGGCATAGTCAATGTAGGGGTCAGTTTGTGCCCATCTTTGATGGGTACCTCGATTACCCGCCCCCTCAAGGCGATGTCAAGTTCATATCTAACCACCATAAGGTTTATATTTTCAAAGTTTAATCGTTTCGCACGACTTACTTCAATGATTTGTGGATACTTCCTTCCCCATAGGCCACGATGGAAGGGACAGGGAACCCTGGCATGTCCATGCCTTTTTCCACAGCCAAAGTCGCATACTCTTTAGTCCAACGAACTTCAACTGACACAAATCCAACTCCTGCACAAGAGTTAGATCCACTTCTAGAGCCTATTTGGGCTCAAGGCTCTCTCCCTAACACTGATTCGTTAGACTTAGACTTGCCTTCCGACAAAGAAATAATTGAAGAAATGACTAGTTCGGACAAACCCTGGGATGATCTCCATCACAGATCATACTTCCTCCCATAGTTAAGAAGAATCGAAGTTGAAGAATTCACCTTGACTATCAATGGAGATAGGTCTTGTCCTATTAATCCCTTAGCTACACATGAGGTTTATGCCGAGGGTAATATGGCAACTATCGATGAAACTATACCGATTAATATCTCCAGAATCCCTAGCATCGTGGAGAATGTTTTCATCGGAGATGACTATTCCCCCAGAGAGATTCAAATCTACACAGATCTATTTAAATAATTCTGCGATGTTTTTGGTTGGTCTTCCAAGGAAATGCCAGGCATTGATCCAAAAATAGTCAAACATGAAATCACAACTTATCCGAATGCCAACCTTTTCGGCAGAAGATTCGTCCAGTTAATCCCAGGAAAGAAACAACCATTAAGGTTGAAGTTGAGAAGCTGATAAAAGTCAGCTTTATCTATCCTATCCATTTGACCCAATGGGTGTCAAATCCTGTGCCGGTCAATAAGAAACAGGGCACGATTCGTGTATGTATGGACTTTCATGATTTGAACAAGGCCTGTCCAAAAGATAATTTTCCCACACCATTCATTGACCAGATAATTGATGAATGTGCAGGTTGTGAGGCCTTCTCAACAATAGGGATCATGGTCGATCCTCTCAAGGTTGAGGAAATAATTTAGTTTCCTCCCCCACGCACAATCCTTCAACTTCAGAGTCTACAGGGCAAGGAGAATTTTTTAAGGCATTTCATCCCCAACTATGCTGAGATCACAAAGGGATTTATGCGCTTACTGAAGAAATACATTCCTTTTCATTGGGACAATGTTGCTCAACGCTCTTTCGATGCATTGAAACATTCCCTCACAACTGCCCCTCTGCTTCATCCACCCAACTATAACAAAGATTTCTTATTATACCTAGCTACCGCAGATTCCACCATCGACATGGTCTTAGTTCAGGAAGATGATTTGTTATCAAAATATGTGATCTATTACCTGAGCCGAGGCCTAGTCGGACCGGAACTCCATTATTCTCATATCAAAAAACTTGCATTGGCTGCAGTCCATGCTATTCAATGGTTCTGTCATTATGTTATGTTTTGCAGGACCATCGTCATTGCCGTTGTGAATTTGTTTCAATACATGTTGACACGAAGGGTAATAGGCAGAAAGATCAGTAGATGGATAGTCGTCGTCTAGGAATTTGACTTAGATTTCGTTGCAGTGAAATCCAAAAAGTCACTGGTCTTTGCAGAACTTATTTTGGAACATCCAGTTGAGTCAGGTCATGTTGTGCCCAAAGAGTCGCCTATAATGGAGATATTTTTTTGATCGCATGTTCGGATCCCTGGTACAGAGATATACTTACCTATATCCATACTTCGAAGTGCCCCACCTCTGCTTCTCGTGATGAGCGTCACTATATATGCCATCAGGCCAAGAATTATCTCATACTCGACGATACGTTGTATTGAAGAGGTGTAGACTGCATCCTACGTCGATTTCCCACTCACGAAGAAGAAGTTATCATGCTTAACGATTTCCATACCAGAGCATGTGGCGGTCATTTGTCTAGGTTGGCAACGACCCAAAATATTTTATGAGCAGGTTACCTCTGACTGACACTTTTCAAATATTGTATCGAATCAGTCAAGAAGTGCCACCAGTGTCAGATCTTCTCTCAGAAGATGAGGGCACATCCTACTCCCATGTTTCCTATCATCATAGTTAGTCCCTTCACCAAGTGGGGGATTGATTACACTACATGCAACCCTCCTTTAGGAAGGGGGCACCGTTATATCATTATAGTCATAGACCACTTCACGAAGTGGGTCGAAGCTATGCCAATGTTTAAATATGATGGGGAGATTGCAGCTTTATTTTTATTCAACCAGTTAATAGAAAGGTTTGGCATCCCGAGAGAGATTGTCACTGACCATGACAGTCACTTTCAGAACCAGATGATGACCAAATTAACATCAAAGCATGGATTGCGGAAAGAACATTCGTCACCCTACTATCCCCAAGAAAATGGTCAGGTGGAAACTATAAATAAATCTCCTAAGACCATCCTACAATGAACGATCAACTCAGCCAAGTCAAATTGAAATTTGATGTTATACTCGACATTATGGGCTTATCGAATGTCTATTAAGACTGCAACCGATTTCTCACCTTTTCAACTTGTTTACGGGCTAGAAGCAGTCTTGCCTATCGAATGTCAGATCCCATCCCTAAAGTTGGTAGTATAGTTATTTCCAGACACTTCTCCACTTGAAGAACGATTATTATACCTTGAGCGACTCAATGAGCAGTGTCATTATGTGGCCCTGGCCAATGAGGCTCACAAACATAAATTCAAGTGTTAGTATGATTAGTCTGTTTGTCCTCGAGTTTTCTCTAAAGGAAACCTTGTCCTAGTCTATGACCAAGATAAGGACCCCTTGGGGGTAGAAAAATTCAAACCCATGCAGTTCAGACCCTTCATCATAAAAGAGGTTCTAAAAAAGGGTAGTTATCATCTAGTTGACTTTGAGGGAAATGATTTGGCAGAGCCTAGAAATGGGCTCTACCTCAAGAAGTATTACTCATAGATGTCAAGTGAATCAAAGATGTTCATTGGGTACGCAGATGGTGCTAGCCGGCACACTCAGAGGCTTTCCACCGCAGCTTGGGTAATTTTTACACCTCAAGGCCAATTATTATCTTCCAGAGGTATATGCTTAGGTGACACCACAAACAATTTCACTGAGTACAGTGCAGTTATTGAGTTTCTTCGTGACACCCTATCATTTGGTATCTCTCATCTCTGGGTCTATTTAAACGCTCAACTAGTTTTGTCTTAGTTAAATAGAGTCTGCCGTGTTCATGATTTGACTTTACACCGAAGATTCCTTAGGGTACGTCTCTTAGAATGAAGCTTTGATTATATTACATACTTTCATGTTCCTAGGAGATTAAATCAAGTTACAAATTCTCTAGCTAATCAAATTTTAGACAGGCATCTCACACATATAAAAAGACATACACATAAACATGTAAATACATTTTTAAAGGAAAATATGATCCATAAGACACAAAAAGACATAAAAATCCATGTATAATATCATAATCATCAGAGTACATAGGTGGACGCAAGCACCTCAAAAATATGACCAGTAACAAGTCATGGGGCTTATGCCCTCAAAAAATATATACAAGTAGTGCTCTCGACATGTGAAAAGTCTAGACTAACTAAGGTCAAGGCCTCTGGGCCCTGTTGTAATGATCAACATTGTTTTCCAAACGTCGAAACAGTCAGACCCATGTCCATGGTGCCCCCATTACATGAGGTTGCATAGATGGTGGCAGATCCTCAATCTCTTCCATAGGGACTATGCGGGTGAGTGAGGTAAAGTTCTCCTCAACTCATCACAAAACCCACTTAGCCTCACCGACTAGAATCTCTCCTGCTGTTGCTGGTCCCCCTGCGACGGTAGGTGCGGCCCCTGGCCGAGGAAAACTCTTGTTCCTCGCATAATCCATAGGTCGCACTAGTCCCACATCTACACATAATAGACATATATGTGTTAAATACTCTAGTATAAAAAAATGATATATATAAAAAATTACATAAAAATTACATATGTTTCAAAAAAAAAAAAAGATGCAAACTTACCCATCTCTCCTCGCTCCTCGCCAGGAGGTATCGGTATCTCAGGATCTCTCGAGAAATCAATCCCATCATAAGGGTAATCCTCTATGGTTGGGGTCTGTCATGAAAAACAAGAAAAGAAGTTGCCATCAAATGACTCATTGGTCCTTCCACCACCCTGTCATGGTAGTAACACTGCCCATTTGCAAACTGCGGGAAGAGAGGCCCGATGTCCTCATACCACCACTCGAGGACTAAAACTAGGAGCTCCTTCAAAGAAGAAAGAGCATAGAATCATCCTGAACCCAAATTTCCTCTGCATCTGCAACTGCCAATCTGTCAGCTGCCTCTTCACACAATCCAACAGTGTAGTGCTCTAGTCAAATATCTATGCATTTAAGCACTGGACTACACAGTTCATCTGTGCACGGGACGCCTGATGTAGAGCTGCAGAACCAATCATCCGCCCAATAAGAAACACAATTGCCTACAGTGATAAATCCACGATCTTTCTTATGGGCACCTGTGAACTCGATTAGTCTGTACCAGCCTCACAATAAAGTCCTATCAATTCCGATATGTTATGGGACCTTGAAGGAAATGTCCAAAAATTGACTGGTTTCCCTCTCCTGGAGAGGCCATCCAAAAAATATATGTCCTCTATAGTAGGCACCAGTGACTTCACCTCTAACATAAAGGCCCCTACATCGGTATGCCAATAAAAAACCAAGGCATTCAATAGCCTAGGTTGTGCTCGCATAAAAGGACATAGGAAGAACTTGAGAAGCCCACATTGCATTAAGGTAGCAACAACATTAGGGTCTTCCCTGACAAACTTACTAATCTCCTCATGCTCTCTTTCCCTCCAGTGAACATACATCCTGCAAAAGCCAAGTTCAGGAGGGTTAACCCTTGTTTTTTTAAAACTTTTTCCATTAAATAAAGGGTCCACGTGGGCTGTAATGATGACAGTCGCGTGTACAAGCATCTAGTTCTTCCTTTGCCTGAGTGTACACACAACCTATCATAAGACAACCCACGTGGACCTAGATCCAACCTTTTGAGGGTCGACGTCCCCCACAAAACTTGAAACTAAAAGCATAAATAAAGATTTAAATTGTAAGAGGAGAGAGTTTATACTTACTTGGTCCAAGAAGATGGTTGTTTCATCCACCGAAGCTCCCAGAATCAATTCTTTTCACAAAGGGGCAGTTTTGTCTTTTAGTCAATTTCTGAATTAACAATGGTGATAATGAGCTTCCAACTTCTATTTATAGAGTTTTTTGGCCCTTTTTTGTCAATTTTCAGACCCTTTTGTCATTTTTTCTAAACTGAAAATCATGTAAGATGGTTTGGGAGTTTTCTTTGGATGATCAAAGGAGGTATTCCTTTGGGTATTTGGAAATTTTTTTGAGATTTGGGTGTTTGGATGGTCCTTTGGTAAAAAGTAATTTTTTCCCATCTCATTGCATTTAAGTCAGGATTCCACCCCCACTTTCTGCATCTTGTTGTATCTTCTTCTTTTCCATAGGATTGATCCCACCGAGTTGCGACACGGAACCCTCATTACTACTTTAGAAGTGTCATAATTTGGTGGTAGAGCCTACCATAACATGGATGGCCTAGGTAGATCCTAGTTGCATGACGGTGTCCATGATGTCACTAACGACTATAGGCTCGGGAGTCCTCCATAGTTTTTTCCTGATTACGAGTTTGAACCTCATTTGCATGATTCCTTTTCACTCTTGACCTCACCCTCGAGACTCCCAAAAATCATAGCGGGTCTTCTTTTAAGCTATTTTCAGACCCTCTAAACATGAAAAGATTGTCAAGTGATATTGTGGCTTTTCACTCTCGTTAAACTGAAATTTGAAGTCAAGTCTATCCAGTGGTAGTTTACCCCTTTTTCGGTCTGGATGGTCAACTATACGAACAAAGTTATACTCTAGAGGCCTTGGATCTCTAGAAGAGTACTCTTAGGTATAATTTTAACCCTTTTTCGGGCCTGAGGGACTAAATTTATGAAAAACAAACCCCCATGGATTCCATAGTTAAGCTCTTTTCAGACTCCCTAAAATTGAAAAGATCGCTGAGTGGTCTTATTCTTTCACACCTATTAAAATGGTTCAAAAGAACATTCCTGATGGAGTCCATAGTTAAGATTTTTCCAAACTCCTTAAAAATGAAAAAATGGCCGAGTGATCTTGTCTTTATCACACTCATTAAAATGGTTTTGAATAGACGTCTTGTCAGTGCTAGTTTACCCCTTTTTCGAACCGACTAGACTACCTTCGAAAAAGGTAACCCATCGGAGTATCCTTTTACGTTTTTTTCAGACTCTTTAAATATGAAAAACTTCCAAGCTTACCTTCTCTAGGCTCGTTAAACTTACATTGAAGGACGTTACTATTGTGTGTTTTGTTAACCATGTTTTCATACCTACGTCTTTGGTCTAATGTCGGCTCTATGTTGCTCTCAACTGAACCATATGAAGCATGCCTTATACGCAAAGCCTGTAGCACTTTGCCTCTGCGTCTTCACATCTTTGGTCCCAGAAGGAATTTTTCCCGAGTGTCCTTTCTTTGAACATCAGTTTGGTCCCTACACCTCGAACTTGTATGTTTTTGACACTCATTCCTCCTTTGTAACGTAACATTCTTTTATTAGTTTTCCAAAATTATTGAAAAAGACAAAAAAAAATCAAATATACCCCAAAAAGAGGAAGGGAAAAGTATTTTCTTTGTATTGGCAGCACAATGAGTTGCCCTTGGATAAAGCACATCTTTCTGTTTTTTCGTCAAACCCTAAGATTTAATATGACCTTAGGAAGTTGTTCCCACTACATTGAGTTGTGCCCTCCTCTATTTTGTTGTTCTTCCAAACATATGGAGAGTTTGCATTGCCTCCTGCTTCGCAAACTTATGTTAATGCCATGCTGCCTGAGTCTCATCATTTGTCATGCTATTGTCCAAGGGAAGCTTTTACCAAGCCTGAGTCGGCCCCTCTGCAGTTTGTCTCTTTCCCTCATGCCCAACCATCTCGAAATTTCAATCAAGTCTTTGCTCAAAATCAATGAAGCCTTCAGTATGGTAATCAAGATTCTCTAGTCCATGACCGACGAGTTGTCAAAGACCTCTGGGTAGTGAAGTCATACACTCATATTACACTCATACCCAAGTTTTAAATATTTTTAAGTTGTTTCTCGATCTCTGAAGACCTCATCTCCAGCCATTAGGCCTTATCAGCTTCTAGAAGATGGATACTCTACATGTATATCTTTTTGATTTCAAGATGTAGCTCCGCTATGTATTTCTCATGGCTACAATTTATATAGTTATATGAAATGGATATAATGTGTATTTGATTGGTAGCCATGATTTTATTTCATCTCGAGCATGGGTATGCCCGCCTCGATGAGACAATTATTATTTTGTAGAAGGCACCTCCCGATTTCTGGTCCCTGGGGTCACTTGTTCGAAACGTTGGTGAAGATTGTTAATGTATTTCGGCCATCAGATGCTCTTCTGACATCACACATTAGGGGGCATCTATTATAACCCTAATTTGCACCAAACATGCTTACCTGGTATCTGTCCATCTCAAATTCCTTCTTTTCCAAAACACTACTGAACAACTCTTCTTAGAAACCCCTTTTATAAAGGCCCACGTGCCTTGCTCCATTACTGCACATGTGTACATGATAGTTGACCCAAGACAGCCCATGTGTACCTACAAAAGAATGAAAAAAAGAAATTTGTTGACGAAACACACAACTTTGGGTAAGTTAACTAAACCTTTTGGCCATGTGTTGGGTTATGAAAAAGGTATAAATATCTTCCTTTTTGTCTGCAGTTTATGATATCATTCTGATTGACTTTTCAATTAATTAGGAATAAATAGGAAAGAACATGATTAATATGTCTCTTAGAGTTCTTATTTAAGTTTTATTAAATAGATTCTAAATTACGATTGTAATGGTTTGATTTTGTTATAGAATTGGACAAATAACTGCCAAAGATAACCAAAGAGATTTTGGCTATGCACAAGCAATTGAAGATTGAAGACTTTTTAGGCGCAAAGCAATTTGAATATAATACATTTGCTATATTGTAATTTTATAATAGTAAAGAAATCCTAAGGATATTTCGATCCTCGGGATAGCTTGATTTACCCAACTATTGTAATATATAAGAGGATAGTAGATCCAGAAAAACATATAGAAAAAACCTCATTTTAAGTATTCAAATTTAGAATTGTCTTGTGTGAGCAGTTGTTGTAAGTGTTAAGCCAGATATGGAATCAATGAAATGTTTGAGTGTTTTTATCATCCCTGTGTTATGAGTTTCTTGTAGTAGTACTTCTAAAGACCGAGGGCCCAATCCGAAGAAGCTACTGCCTCATTTTGTAATTATATCAGTTCAAGAGTTTTGATTTCTATTTCGTGATTCAGATTTCTTTTAATTGCATGACAGTATCAATGAATTAATGATTGCTTGTAGAAGACAGGCATTTCCTTAAGTATTCATGATTGTTGTTATGATTTCCATTTTTGAAGATTGTTGCTTGACATTTCCTCACATTTTCACTTGTGATGTTCCTTTTCTTTAGATTTACAATTGTTGTTCCTTTCAGTTAATGTTACATTAGTTGTTCCTTTCAGTTAAGGTTACGATAGTTGTTCCTTTCTGTTAAAGTTACATTAGTTGTCCCTTCCGATTAGAATATAGTTGTTATTTCTTTCCACAGATAGAATAATTCGCTATGTCTTTTTCAGTAATTAGAATTCATGATTAATAGATTAAATTTGCAAGTCCTTTCTTAGATTCAATTACCACTTTATGATTAAATGAATTCAATTAGATTAATTAGTTCCTTTCATTTTATAGCATCTTAGTAATCAAATTTCAATCTCATTTAGTTCTTAGAATATTTGGTGAACGTTTGAGGAACTTGATTGTTGATGAACTCAGATCTGGTTTAGCTACACGATTTTAGGCTACCTGCATAAAATTTACCGATATTCTTGAGATAAAAGACGAATCCCTGGGTTGATAAATTAATGTTAAACTAAGGTTGCTTTTAGAACATCTTTATAGCCCAACATTTTGGCATCGTTGCCGGGGAGAATGTCAAAGGTAGCATAGGTTGTGTCTCTGGAGGACCAGGTATTGAAGACGGAAGGTAAGAACCTACGTAGGCAATAAGTAAAATGGTTATGACAACGCTTACCTCCAGTTGACACTTAAAAGGTTTCATAGGTGTTTCTTTTGTTGAAATTTCTTTTTTTGTTGTGAGAAGTGTGTATGACTAGAAAGAAGGATCTTGAAAAACCAAAACCCAGGGTTCGGTGATCCCTGGAAGAAGCACTTTTATAGATGAAATCATCAAAAAAGGTGAATCTGAAGCTTCGGTTGGACCCAGGAAAGGACCCACCCAAATACCTCTGGCAATAGTTTCACCAAATACGACCCATGCTAAGATTCACAACAAATCTGAAGGGATCGAGCAAAGTTTTCAGAATTCAGATCTTCCACCTCTCAACCCCTTAGAAGAGGGAAACTCTAATAATCTGGAGGAGGGAATAGGAGAAACTAGTGGGGTTTCCAAGGCATACCCACCACCACCACCTAATCCTGAGTCTCTTGCGAAAGAAGGAGGAATATCCAAAATCCTAGATAGAGGGAGTGCAATCAAAACCCTAGGAAGACCAAATAATCAACAATTTCAAATAGAATACCCGGATCAAGAACCTCCTGAAAATTTTTGGCACATCTTCGAACAAATGGCACAAGCAAGTCAACAACAACCCCATACCTCCACGTTGGAGTATCCAATAGTTGATCCAGTTGCCAATGCCCCCATGAAAGAAATTCCCTTACAAAACCCGCCAACCTTCCATGGATTGATTTCAAAAGACCCGGAGGCATTCCTATTTGAATTTGATGTCCTATGTAGAGGGTATGACTACACCTTTGAACCCCAAAAATTAAAACTATTCCCCTCTACCCTGAAGGGAGTAGCCCTATGCTGGTTCATGGGATTGGGAGGTGGAACCATCAATTCATGGGACCAGATGAAACAAACCTTCTTGCTAAAATATTAGGATTTTTGTAATACCAGAGACCTAAAATATGAAATCTTTCAAATGACTAAGAAAGAAAATGAATCATTGGAAGAATATATCGAAATATTTTAGTATAATTTGCAAAGATCACCCTATGGAACATTACCAGGTCCAGTACTCAAAGAAACTTTAATCAAGGGTATGAAAGATGAATGGGTAGAAACATTGATTTATTGTGTATCAGGTGCTCACGAGGAAGTACACGAACCAAGTCAGGAATGTGAATGTCCCTCACAAGAAATAACAATATCTCTAGCGGGGGTGTCATGCGAGCTGAAGTCAGTAATCTCCTAGAAAAATTTAAAACAAATATTTTGAGCACTCGGACTACACAATTGGATGTATTGCAATCCAAACAAAAAAAGGTAGAGGCAGAATAGACCTTGGCCATATTTTTCCATAGGTGTAGAAAGAAGCACGGTCCAAGAGAATGTCCCCTGGATATAGTTTGGGTCTATGCTATTTGCGCCAAGGATCACGACACAGAAGACTGCCCATCACTTCCCGGATTAAAAGTTGTATTCAAAAAGGCAGAAGAAGAAACATAACCATTATATTTGATGGCTCATCACCGTCAGTGGTAGTCCCAGCCTCAAAATACATTTCAGGACTCTTCCTCTTTCCTTCCTGGACAGTACAATCAACATTAGAATCCTGGACAGTATAATAAATAGCAGAATGTTGGTAGCACATGGTAAGGCCAGCCATTTACTAATCAAAACTGGCATCACATGGCAGGGCCAACAATTTACTAATCAGAACTAGCAGCCCCAACAATACCCACCTGCCATCCCCACTTGGCAAAACTAGTCTGCCACCAACCCCAACTGGAAAAATCATCCAACTACAAGCTCCAATTGGCCAAATTCACAATACTCTAGCCCATCTTGGAAAAATTGGAATAATACTTACCCTCCACAATGGCCTAACTCGACTACCCAAAACCCAAATTGGAACCAGAACTGGCAGCGCCCCATGGGGATGAATAACCAACCTATGGGGATGACCTTTCAAAACCAACCTCCATTACAGAATCCACTCCCATTTCCCCAATAACAATTATACCCTCAATTACCTGCCCAACCCCACCTAAATCCCAATAACAGGCCAGCTCTGCTCATTCAGATCATGGAAAGTGGAGAAGGGGAAATCAATTCAGTAGGGTGCAATGAACTTAATTTAAGATCGGGGTGCATCATCTCTCCCGAACAAAATGAAGCTCCCCAAGAACAAGGGAATGAAAAACAACCAACAATAACACCTCCGACTGTGGTAATAACAGAAAAAATCAAGCAAGGGAGGGACACAGTCGAATCACAAGACTTTGATAAAGATACAATTCCCTCCCCTCTGTTCCCTGAAAGATCGATGATAACGAAACCAACCGTATATTCTGACTTCGACATTGTAGGGGAAATCAAGAATTTATATATCAAGATTCCACTCCTGCAAGCTTTGCAAGACATACCGATCTACGCAAAGACAATCAAGGAGTTATGTGGGAGAAAGCCCGTTAGAAAAATAAAAAATTCATCATCAACAGTTCATGTAGTGTGAGCCTTATCTGATCTAATTTTGGGTAGAGAAACACCAGTTAAATCTACAGATCCCAGGAACCCCATAGTGATAGTACAGATTCAGGGCTGTTCCTTTCCAAATACCTTAGTCGATTTGGGGGCAGCCATCAACATTCTAACTATAGAAACCTGCAATGCCCTAGGATTTCACTCTTTCGACCCAACCCCGATTATGTTGCAATTGGCCGATCGATCAGTGGTCAAACCATTGGGCACACTACATGATATAGCCATTTCAGTTGATTCCTGGGAATATCCCGCAGTTTTTCTCATCATCAACCCAAAAAGTGGACTTGAAGAGAATCCACTAATATTGGGCATATCCTAGCTCACAATAGCTGATGCGTACATAGGCTGTCGATCGGGTACAATGACAATTACGAGAGGAGGTGTTACAAGGAATCTCATCTTATACCCTCTAGCCAAATGCAGTCCAACAATTGTATATCCGCAATTTCCACCTCCATGATATCCAGAGAAGGATCTGTGTGCCCCACTAATGATGGAAGAAGCCCTCAACCATAAAAATTAGCTAGAATATGATGTAATCAGTGGGTTTATTAACAACCCAACCATTGTAAGTAACCTGACATGTGAGATGCTCCAAGTTGTTCTAGACTATGAAGCACAGGGAGACCCGCTGGAAGATCTAATGGAGCAACAAATTTCGATTACCGATGTTCACAACAACAAATCTGTTGAGATCGCACTAGGAAGGTCTCTGAACATTAATGCCAACCTAGAAGAGAAACAACAACAAAACCTAATCCGAACTCTCTCTAAATACCAACAAGATTTTGCTTGGGAGTACTCTGATATGAAAGGTATTGATCCACAACTCTACACACACCACATTTATATTGAAAAAGACTCCCAACCTATTCGACAACTGCAAAGAAGACTGAACCCCCACCTCAGAGATATTGTTAAAGAAGAGCTACAAAATATGTTGGATGTAGATTTTATATACACTATCTCAGATAGTCTATCGGTTTCCCCATTAGTCATCGTCCCAAAGAAAAACAGGAAGTGGTGAGTCTGGGTTTCTCTTTCCTAGATGGTTTCAGTGGCTACAATCAGATGGAGATTACCCCAGAAGTTCAGGATAAAATGACATTCACATGTCTCTGGGGTACCTTTGCCTACAAAGTATTGCCCTTCAGACTCTGTAACGCTCCTTCTACATTCCAAAGGGCCATTCTAAGGATATTCATTGATCTAATTAGTGAAGGGATCGAAGTCTACATGGATGATTTTACCCCGTATGGTGACAATTTCGATCAACCCTTGACTAATTTGGAGAAGGTATTAGAACGATGCATCACTACCAAGTTATGCTTAAGCCATGAAAAATGTCACATGATGATGACAAAAGGTGTGGTATTAGGGAATTACATTTCTACATATGGAATTAGAGTAGACCCAACAAAAATCGAGGTAATACTTAATCTACCTACTCCACACACACAAACTGAGGTACGCAGTTTCCTTGGTGATTTAGGATATTACCGTAGATTTATGCCAAATTTTTCAAAAACTGTTGCACCCCTACATGATTTAACTGTTAATGTAAAATTTAAATGGTCTGAAAAATGTGACATGGCTTTTGTAGGACTCAACAAATTGATCTCAACAGTGCCAGTATTGAGAGGACCTAATTGGAGAATACCATTTCAAATTTCCACCGATGCCTCAGACATTGCCATAGGCATTGTTCTGGGACAGGAATAAGAAAAGAAACCCTACTCCATTTACTTTATTTGAAAGAATCTAACTCCAGTTGAACTCAATTATACAGTAATAGAGAAAGAGTTCTTAGTTGTTATACATGCCATAAATAAATTTCATCATTATATAACAGGATATCCAGTTATCTTGTATACTGATCATTCTGCTATTAGATATCTAGCTAATAAACCAATTACTAATGGATCGGTCACTCGATGGTTTATATTATTGTAGGAATTTGATATTACCATCAAACATCGACCTGGGAGAGAAAATCTTGTCGCAGACTTCCTGTCCTGATTCCCAAAAACAGATGACTCATTAACAACTGAGGATCAATTCTCGAATGAGCATCTATTTGTTGTCGACACAAAACCACCTTGGTACACTGATGTAGCAAACTATCTAGCAACGAAAATATTATCGACAAATTTATCATTCAAGGAAAGACGACTAATCGTCGAGCGTAGCACACAGTTCACTTGGATCAGTGGATATCTTTTCCACACTTTAGCTGATCTCTAGATCCGACAATGTGTACGAGAGGATGAAATCTATGACAAACTGAAAGCAAGACATGACGAGCCCTGTGGGGGGCATTTTGTAGACCACAGGACTGGATATAAAATCTTACAGATGGGCTATTATTGGCCCTCAATATTAAGAGATTCCAAGAAATATATCCAGACATGCGACAGCTACCAGCGGATGGGGAAACCAAGTCAGGCTGATGAAATGCCCTTGAAAACACAACTAGTTGTAGAACCATTTGAAAGATGGGCACTAGACTTCGTCAGCCCCTTTAATCCAAAGTTAAATCAAAAGTACTATATTCTTGTTGCAATGGACTACATGACCAAATGGGTAGAGGCAGAGGCCTTACCAAATGCAATAGAAGAAGTAGTCATCAAATTCATTTTTAAATTGTTTGTACGATATGGACTAACCAGAGAAATAATTACTCATGGAGGGTCACAATTTATAGGCCATAGAGTCACAACCACCCTCAACAACCATCACATCAAGCACAGAGTTACTTCTCCATACCACCCATAAACAAACGGGCAGGTAGAAAGCACCAATAAGGTCCTAGAGGCAATTATGATGAAGACTGTCTCAACAAACCGATAGAATTGGGTTACTAAGCTCCCAAATGCCTTATGGGATTATCGTACAATCTGATGTAACAACAATGGCTACTCTCCTTATCATCTAGTCTATGGTAAAGAACCCATCTTCCCAATAGAATTCGAGATCAAAACCATAAGAATGGCCCAGGATAAATATAATAGAAGCACATAAACAACGCCTTCAGCAACTCAACGAATTGGATGAAGCACGCTTGTTTGTTGTGGAGCACATAGTTGTTATCCAGTGACAGAGAGCAACCTGGCATGACAAGAATATCAAGAATAAATCATTCAATAAAGGCGACTGGGCACTCCTCCATGATTCCAGATTTTAGGACTTTCCTGGGAAATTACAGATACGATGGCTAGGGTTGTATGAAATTAATGAAGTCCATGATAATGGAATGGTTACCTTGAGCACCATCGATGGGTCTGGATCACCCTTTCTAGTCAATGGACACCGGCTGCGACTTTACCACCAACCACCTTCAAAAGATTCTTTCTATCAATAAGTAAGTAAAGACCCTACGGTGTAGATTTTGGCTGGTTGGGAAGGTAACCCAGCCACCCCAACTCCATAAATGATGCATTCTGTTTATATTGTACATATTGTACATATTTTTCCAACTGAGTGCTTAGTTTTTTTAGTTTATTTTATAAAAAGTCATATAGGAAACAAGAATCAGGACAGATAATTACAATTAGCACCTTTTTCTGTTCCATACTCCCATTTTGTTTCATCAAACAGGCTTTGTCTTTTACATACTCGTGTGCCTGTTGTTCCTTTCTCACACGCCTATCGTTCCTTTTTGAATGGAACAACTGTTGTTCCTTTCTCGCACGCTTGTTGTTCCTTTTTGAATGGAACAATTGTTGTTCCTTTCTTGCGCGCCTGTTGTTCCTTTTTGAATGGAACAACTGTTATTCCTTTTTCGCACGCCCATTGTTCCTTTTTGAATGGAACAATTGTTGTTCCTTTCTCACGCACTTGTTGTTCCTTTTTGAATGGAACAATTGTTGTTCCTTTTTCGCACGCCCATTGTTCCTTTTTGAATGGAACAACTATTGTTCTTTTTTCGCATGCCCGTTGTTTCCCTTTTGAATGGAACAATTGTTGTTCCTTTTTCACGCGATTGATGTTCCCTTCTTTACTATTCAAGTGCTATCCATTCCTCCATAAGTGCGGCTTTCATCAATTAATTCTCACCAGCATTGTTGATAATCGTCATTACAACGATATGTCATTATTTTGTGGATGATCCCTAACACCTTATCAATTTTTTTTTTTTGGAATAATCTCTCTGAAATATCTTAAACCTTGTTCATAATCAATCACCACCATAAGTTGTTCCTTTCCCTCAGATATACAAATATACCTGAATGATATTCTGCCTCTATATTAGAAGGGGTCTTCAACACACTTTTACTTGGCATCTCTATACTTCCTTATACCATCCCTTACTTTTAAGGAGTAGATGATCCTCCCTAAATAANGTCAAAGGACAAGAGGTCTCATCATGAGCTGGCTTGTTCACTTACATTACAATCTAGTGAGTGGCATTATCATCATCTGGCCACCAAACCAGGATAATGGTCTTCTTGGGAAAAGACAATTCAAATATTTATTAAAGTAAAAAAAAAAAAATACAAATAAAAAATATATGCAATAAGAATATTTTTTTTTTCATAAAAGAATAGGGGGTCTCATCATGAGGCAACCTACCACGATCATAGGATACTAACGAAAGTGACATTCCCACTATGGCTACCACACCAGGGTAATGGCCTTTTACACTTTTTGTCAAAGGACAAGAGGTCTCATCACAAGCTGACTTGTTTACTTACGTTACAATCTAGTGAGTGGCATTATCACCATCTGGCTACCAAACCAGGATAATGGCCTTTTTAGAAAAAGATGATTTGTGTGTTTATGAAGGATACAGGCTCATCTATGGGTTAAAAGGAAACCCTGCCGAGGCTATGAATGACTGCGGGCAACAGTGGCTCTTCCTATGGTTTGGAAGATTATCTCAAAATACCAAGTTTTGTGTGTCTCTAGATCTCCTTTAAAATGAGGCTATCATATCAGTTATACTCAATCACTGGGAAAAGTAACAGTATTATGTTATGTGGATTATTTAAAAAAATATATCATGAACAGATTTAACCTATTTTCGATTGATTTCTCCATAAATCATTTTTGCACATAGGTGTACGAACTTTATAAATTCCACACATCAAATGACTATCGTTTAAATGATTTTTGGTGGCATGTGTCTTTTTGATAATTATATTTGATTATCCCTATCGGTGGTGCCGATGCAATCATTACCTCTTATCCGAGAGTACCCACACTCATGGCTTCTACCTACACTGACAATCGAGGATGACCTCTAAATTAATGAGGGGGATGCTCGACACACTTCCCGACTAGCTGTAGTGATTGCAATCAATACAAAACCACATTTTTATACAATTGTCGTCGCTGATATTTTCCATTTCTGGCATCTGTTTTTCCAAAGCTGGTCTAACCAAATTTGTAAATAGGAACGATAGTCATTCTTTCTTCTCACAGAAATATGGGTGGTAGAATTTTGCGCACAAATCCAGCGTTACTCTAGGTTACTGAATAGGCGAGATAAATCCTACATCACCTAGGGTGGATAGAATAATTCAACCACTTGCAAGGAGATGACACAAATGTCACACTGGAATTCTTTCAAAACCTGCAAGGTGAAAGATCTACGATGCAGGGTATACGGATACCAGTCACCTTGGAAATCATAGCAGAGGTCACAGGCCTCTCTAACACAGGTAGTCAATGGACAAGGAAATACACTAAGCTAAGGGAAGTCGTGGAATCTTTCAGAGAACCGAGGGAAGAATTGGACTAAAAAGGCAAAGGAATAAATCCTAATACCCTCAGTGAACCATGGAAGGAATTGGTGGGGATAGTTCAGTGCTACATCACCTACGATGGATGGTACGATGTAATTCGGCCACACCATCTTAAATTGTTGGCAGCATTGAAGCAACGATTAGTACTTAACCTTCCTTTCTTCCTAGATATTGTATTACATGAAGTCGCTCTAAGGACACAAAGGTCCAAAGACCCTGTTGTTGTTATTAGCCATCACAAGATAGTTAAATTGGTAGTGAATAAAGCATTGAGTCAAACTCAGTTGACTTGGGAAGCTTTGATTGAGGGCAATAGACCTCCACAATTGGAGCAGGCGCCCACCACCCAAAGGGAAATTTCACCAGTTCAGATTGAAGCTGAACAAGAACTTGCCCAAACCAGTGAGGGAAACATTTCACCACCTCAGATTGAAGTTGAACTAGAACCTTCCCAAACTAGTGAGGGAAATATTTCACCACCTCAGATTGAAGTTGAAGCAGAACCTGCCCAAACTAGTGAGGGAAATATTTCACCACCTCAGGCTGAAATTGAAGCAGAACCTGCTCAAATTATGGAGGCCAGTAAACCTCCACAACTAGAGCAGGCAACTACCACCCAAAGAGAAACTCCAGTGCCCCAAACTGAAGTTGAATTATACCCTACTCAAACTACTAAAGCATAGACCTCATAGACGCAGGCAGTAACAAAAAGAAGGAAGAGAACAATGGTTTCTCTTAGATTCCCCCCTAGGACAAGGAAGAGAAGCAAACAAATCTGGGAAATAACTGAAGTAGTTCATGATGCAACAGAGCACCCTGAAGAACCTTAGAATGTCATGGAGTGGCCTTTTCAGGAAAATACTCAAGACATTGACCAAGCAGGGCAGACAACACAAAAAGATAATCAGGGAAACACCCAATCTGCATCAAAGCACATGGAAAAACACTTTTTTAAGAGTTATGAGATAAAAATGGCCCAGGTTCTGCGGAACTTAGGAACCTCAACTAACAGGGATGAACATAATCTAGAAAAAGAGCCAGAACCAGGCTCCTCTTCAAAACTTGCTAAAGACTTTCCTGACAATGAAATGTCCTTTTCAGATGACACAGCACGGGAGGAATTTATTTTTGAAGAAAGAAACCCCCTTGAACAGATAGAGCACTTAGAAGAAGCAGAAGGACAACCATCTACTGAACGAAATGAAGAAGACCTCGAGATCCCCCATAGACAAAAATCAGCCAAAAGCCAGAAACAAATTAGGAAATTAAAGAAAGAAAACAAAGTGTTGAAGAAGAAGGCTAAGAGGGATGTAATATTAAAGAAGAAAGTGGAAAATCTCAAGGAGATTATCAAAGAGTTGAGAAAACAGTTGGAACTAGCAGACAATGTCCACAAGAAAAAGAAAAACAAAAGGGGTAGGATGCAAGGAAGAAATCCTCTTCCTAAGAAAGCATCTAGTACAAATTTTATAGGAATATAGACAGATCCTGAGGAATTAATTGTAGAAGAAACAACAATTTAGGATAAAGATGTAATTCCTGAAGAAACACAAGAGATGGATGATACTGAGATACAGATTGACACTCTATTTTTAGAGGAAACAACTCAACCTTTTGAGCCAAATGCTACTATTGGGAGACTGGAGGAAGAACTATTGCAGTCCTAGCAAACCTTGACTCAAAACAAAGGAGAATTATTGATGATAACAGGGCAATTTCAGGAATAGAGTATTATCATGGATAGACTGGAGGTAGAGCTTGCATAGACCCAACAAGCACTAATTCGCTCCAGAGAAGAAATGAATGAATATCAAACATCCTAGTCTTAGGCATAGGGTGCCATCACTCATGAGCTAAAAGAAGAATTGGAACAATCCCAACAAAGATTGATTCAATCTAGAGAGGAGATGAGTGTTATGGAAGAACACCAAACATCTCAATCTCAAGCATAGAGTGTTATCATTGATAGACTAAGAGAAGAACTTAGACAAGCATAGAAAGAATTGGTCCAATACCAACAGGAAATGGTGACTAGGACTGAATATGAAAGGTTTGTCAATGAATTGAAAGATATGACAGCAACAGAGGGTGAAACATATATTGCGCTTACCAGAGCCCAAGAGAAGACCAAAAAGGTGCAAACTCAATTGGAAGAAGCTTTGGAGAAAATCAAACACATCTGTGATGTCTATTCTGATGCCATCAATTGCAGAGCCCCTACCACTAATTATGTTTTATTCTTGCTGGACCGATATTTATTGTTGAGTGTAAAGGCCATCAGAGCAGGTAAACCCATTTCCTTTACTACTGTTTATTTCATGTTTCAGAGATTAGGAAGAGAAGGTACAATACCTTCTGTGTGAATTATATTTCCATAATATCATTTTAGATGAAGTTAGAGGAGACAACACCGGCCTCTTCATAGGGGACATTTAATTTTAGGCATTCCTGTCCTTTACTAGGAACTAGGTCAGATGGGGTAAGGCTCACAAAATGTTCATGAACAGAGAAACTGGTTTAGATCTTTGGATTAGAGGAGAGCCTCCAAAATCCCTCCCATCCATCATGCGACACAAGACCTTCATGAAAAGGGCAGGAGTTTTGGACTCATTAGCTCCTATTCATTTACATCTCATTCACTCAGGTATCACATATTTTAGAGAATTCAAGGAAGAAGCCCTTTCTGCCTCCAAGTTAAGATGGGATGTATCCTATGATGAGGTTAAAAGTAGAGAACCCTTTGGATATAAGAATTTCTTTGCAGCAACCTTCAGAGTAGAATGATATGCTAAATTACTCCAGGGTGAAATCACGAAGGTGGGTTACACTTTCGTGACAATCAGGTATCCAAAATTTTGAAAAACATTTTTTCGGCCAAACTCATATTATTTTTCGGCTGAACTATTTTTCGACCAAAAAAAGAAACGTCAAATCGAATGTAGCAATAACCGCACCCTCGATTTGCGTGTACAAATTTAGTCGGCCGAATATTTTCTTTCCGGCAATCCTCTTTCAGCCAAACAATTGTTCAGCCGAACTATTTTTCGGCTGAAAGATAGTATGGCCAGACAATATTTTAGTCGAAAATTTGTTTGGCCAAATAATCTTTTAGCCAAAAGATTTTTTATTTATCAACCACACATCCATGTTGAAACATTTTACAAAATTTATTGTTGTTTCATGAGAGCAGAGGTTGTGAGGTCATCTGTGAGGTAGTTTCCCTTGTGAGGTCATCATGAGGTTGTCGTGAGGTTGTGAGTGCAGGGGTCGTGGTTGCGTTTGCGAGCATGGATGTGCCAAAGAACAGGTAATTTTCTAAATTGTAGAGTATATTTTCAGTAATAATTTTTTAAATGTATGGTTGAAATGTAATTTACAACTGTAATTTATAGTGTTTATATTATTTGGGCCCCTGTTGGACTGTGATATGGCCACGGGTGGCCAGCCCTGTAGCCAAGCCGTGGGCATGCTCATGGCTTGGCCATAGGGCCCACGACCAACTCACGGTCACAGTCCAGTAGAATATATTTTTAGTAATAATTTTTAAAATGTATGGTTGAATTGTAATTTACATTTGTTTTTGAAGTGTTTATATTATTTGGGCCTCTGTTGGACTGTGAGTTGGCCATGGGTGGACAGGCCTATGGCCAAGACATGGGCGTGCCCACGGCTTGGCCATAGGGCTGGCCGCCCATGGCCAACTCACAGTCACAGTCCAGTAGAATATATTTTTAGTAATAATTTTTAAAATGTATGGTTGAATTGTAATTTACATTTATTTTTGTAGTGTTTATATTATTTGGGCCCCTATTGGACTGTGAGTTGGCCACGGGTGGCCAGCCCTGTGGCCAATTCGTGGGCATGCCCACGTCTTGGCCATAGGGCTAGCAACCCACAGCCAACTCATAGTCACAGTCCAGTAGAATATATTTTTAGTAATAATTTTTAAAATGTATGGTTGAATTTTAATTTACATTTGAAATTTGTAGTTTTTATATTATTTTGGCCCTTGTCGGACTATGGGTTGGCCGCGGGTGGCTAGCCCTGTGGCCAAGCCATGGGCACGCCCATGGATTGGCCACAGGGATGGCCACCTGTAGCTAACTAACAGTCTGTGGATACGTGGCCCTTATACTTCTAAAATTTACTTGCTTTCTCACTACAATTATTGTACCTAGTTTCATTTTATCTAGGAAGAAGTTCAAATATTTGATATTAGTGTAGTTGTCTTTTTTATTATTATTCTTATTTCCTTCATTTAGTATTGTGATTATTGGAATGTAGTGGTGAGCTCGAGACTTAAATAAATGGGTCTTAATGTGTGTGACTCGCTAAAATCTAATTGAAGTATTTTTAATATAAATAAAACAAGAAATTAAGAGCTCAAGGAGTTCATTTTTCCCCAAATGTTCTCTCTCTATGTCTCTCACTCTTGTGTTTTCTAAATATTGTATGCAGAAGTTTCATATAGATTGACCTACACCGATCACGATTCCTACTCCTTAGAAGTTCAAATCTATGTATCTCCTAAAGATTGATCTACACCTATCATGAGGCCTACTCCTCATTGGATCACTACTCCTAAAAAAACCAACTTATTGGAGGCATGCTCCTCCACTTCCAAAAGTTTTACTTAATCTATGAAATCATACTCAAAAAAGAAAAAAAAACTTTATTGAAGTCTCTAATCAAATTTGTGTCATATCAAAACAACCTGATTCTCAATGGATCTACTATGTCGCACCTAGCAAAGAGAAATTTACCTTTTAGTAAATCTCAAAGGCTTCCTCATTACAGCTTTTCTAGAGTACTACTGACAAGTTGGAGAAAGTGTTGCAATCCCTAACCCAACTAAAGGGGCCCTCATCAATCACGCTAGAATCTCTAGGCTTAAAGTCCAATATTACCTTGCCTAGGTATTTTGGTGACATTGATGGTGAACAGATTGATGCTTAGATTCAAAATTTATCCATGTATTTTGAATCTTATCCCAAGATGGTGAATGTGATGAAACTTGAATGGGTAGTACTAAACCTAGATGGGATAATACTTGAGTGATTTCATAACCTCCATGATTCTTCCACCATCCATTTGTATCTAAAGGATTCACATTCGAATTAAAACCATATGACCTCTTGGAAAAACAATTGTGAGGCATTATGGTAGTAGTTTTACCCATCCAAGTATTAAAAATATTTATGCGTATGATAACTTCATAATAGTTAGTTCTATGTTCAATCACTTCAACCTTATACTAATCAATTCATTAAGCTCCATGTATAGTTATCTATAATATATCTATACATTTATGTTTGTATAAATTTAATTGCTAGTCATTTTCCCTATTTATACACCAAGGTTGAAATCCTTGACTGTGATAATCTTAATCAATCCTTTAAAAGAGTTCTTACAGTAGAATGAAATTTGGGGAGTGGAACATATTCTCTCCTTATTCCTCATCTACTTCTTTATATTTACGTACCCCTTTTCATTCATTCGGTGGGCCTACAATGCAATTTCCTCCACTACATAGAAACACTTATCATGCATGCCATAAACTCTCTTAATTATATTTTCATAAATATTGTACACACTCATTTGAGTGTCATGCATTGTACCATCAAGCTCCTCCCAAGGCCTTCTTTTATGAGCAATGGCACACTTCTCCTACATGTAGAACATTTTTGTGGTTGTCAAAGATCATTGAAATCTCAAACACTACCACCCTATATCCAAGTTTAGTCCATATGACCCACCATTATTCCCCAACTTATAGAGAATCCTTGTTTACCCATAATTACCAAATATAGGACTGCATTTATCACCTCATCCTCCTTAATGGTAGTCAAACAAATTTTATCATAGGATTTGT
>JASDQU011401266.1:17354-32937 GCA_032191745.1 Picea mariana
TGCACTACTAAATTAATTTCCAAGCTTCAATTCTTAAAGAGATTTCAATTTAGAGTTTTGTTATAGGTGGAGGCAGTTACCAAAAGAATTTGGGTTATTAAGTTCTCTATATGACTCATTTTATATTGCTGCACAAGTTTAGAAGGGTTTTCCAACAATTTTGGGAGACTTTCATCGTTGAGACTTAGATTAGGTTCTTGTAGTCCATAATCACACATTTTGTCCCTATCAAATATTATTTTGAATGTTTACGACTCTCTAACATTGAATACTTGTATATTTCTATTGAAATTGAAAGAATAAATCTTCAATCTAAGTCATTGCGTTTGTTGTATTTGATTGGTGAAATTCGAGATTCGTCTCTTATCCTAAAATTCCTCTAGGTTGGCTCCATTTGTAAAGGTGCCACATCACATAAACCTATACTCTACCATTGGATCAACCTTAGCAATGCCCCCCCACATATTTCCTCTTTTTATGGTGAGATTGAGATCCCCACCCAATATTACATTATCCCCTCTGAGAAGACCTTGAGTTTTTTTTAGTAAGGTCCATGCAATTTTATTGTGGAGAAGGCCTTCCCTAGTTCCATTGATCATAGCTTTATGTTTAGCCTTGCGTTAATTACATAAGATGATAGAAGGTTAAAGGAATTATTCCATCCAATAATTAACCCTCCTCCCCCAATCTTCCATTTGAGTTTAAGAATTTAAAATTCTAATCTTCTAGTAAAGAAGAGAAAATTCCTTTGCTTTTTCCCCTTCACTTGTAATTTCTTGGATGAGAGGTTTGTATTTTTCCACCAACTTTTTGAGGTCTAATTTTTTGAGAGAGTCTCCTACACCCCTTGCTTAGGGTTAGAATAATCATGGTTTAACATTGCTTGAGGAAATCCTTGTTCTAAGGACCCCCTTGATTTTTTGTTGCCATCCATAATTTCTCTTTTGCTTTTATATTGTTAAGGGCATGAAAGATTTTTTGCTTACACCATTTTGATGGGCATGATCCAAACCCAAATCCCCTTCCATACCCCGATCTTCTAYTGGGTCTTCTCCTTTTTGAAGGTCTTAGTTTGTATTGGTAGTGTTTCCCACCATTATCATCACTATCCAAAATCGAGTTTAGACTTGAGGAAATGCTAACAAGTGACTTATTTTCCATAGTCTCATGTTTCCTTACTAAAGGAGAGGGAATTCTAAGCTCATGGAGAGGGATTGAGTCTTTCAATTGGGATTGGGATTCTAAGGAAAAAGGCTTATCTCCAGGAAATCCTACTTTATCCTTTGAGCCTTTTTTTAACAAGAACGATTATAGTTTTATTAAATTTAGGATGCGATTGAATTGTCCAACTTGATAATACAAAAATATAGTAGTGTTTCGGTCTTTTCTTTAGCAAAATAGCTCCATAGTTCTCTACTAATAGCTAGTTGAACTATCTTTATTGTTATATCACTATTGCTCTTTATTCGGCATGAGTATTGTTGTACAAACTGTCCTAGCCAAAAAACAAACCTACAAACCATGATAACATGCATAAATTAAAATTAAACATGCTCACTGAGGGATTCCTTCTTGCTACCAACCTTGGATGCTTGGGTGTCAATTGAGGTCTTCTTTGCTTGAATTGATTTCTATTGCATGGTCTCTTCTTCCCTTGTTGGTATTTGGTTCATTCCATAAAATCACATAGAATATGATGGTGGTGCCACTAATTGAATTCCTTCTTTGGCTATCTTTTCCTCTTTATATACCAATTGCTCCATCTTTTCTTGCATTCCTCCCATATTTCTTCAATATCCTCCAACCTTTGGGAATCATTTTCCCTGGAAATATCCATCTGTATTTGTTTATTCGTAAGGGATTCCACTTGAGAATTCATACCTATTATCTAACCTTTTCCAATCCCTTCTTGACCTCTCCCATTTTCTCACATATAAGGAGAGACAGTGCAGAGTCTCCCTTGCTTGCCTCTTGCATCACTTAATTCCTTTTTTTAAATCAACCTTTTTGCAAAGG
This sequence comes from Picea mariana, assembly GCA_032191745.1. Classification (NCBI taxonomy): domain Eukaryota; kingdom Viridiplantae; phylum Streptophyta; class Pinopsida; order Pinales; family Pinaceae; genus Picea; species Picea mariana. Next base: position 19,371 of record JASDQU011401266.1, read on the forward strand.
CCACATCTATTAGAGTGAGAGCATGAGGTTTCTCCATTTTCACTAACTATGTCCAATTCCACCATTAGACACTTGACGCCTGGAACCAAGAGCAAAATGAGGGATTCCCAAACTCAACCAAAGACAAAGATCTCAATTGTAGAAAGAGAAGCATTCCACATAAGAACAATTGATTCTTGGTGGTATGAGGAGTTATCGCACATCTTGATGGATGTCCCATTGAAGCTTGCACATCTGTACATTTAGTTGAGGTGATACTCGTATGTTCTAAGACCGTGAAGGAGTTTAAGTGCCTCGACTCCACTGCCATTCATTGCCACCACTTGTCTTGGATGCCCAAATTTGTTACTAATACCAAAATAGATGTAATACTTTACGGAATGCCTCTCCATTTTTCCTAATTAAAACAATGTTGAATTTTGTTGCTTCATTAGGTTGTTGATCAACTAAGACATCGAACTTTTTAAGGATTTGATGATAGGCTATTAATTTGAAACTTTGAGCCAAGATTTGAGTCCTTATGACAAGCTCTGCCTAGGAGAGCATCTTTTGTGTTCATTTTTTGCTACATATACCATATTTGCCTCTTGCATCGCTTAATTCCTTTTCTTAAATCAATGTTTTTGCAAAGGTCACATCTATTAGAGTGAGCGTGAGGATTCTCCATTTTCACTATCTTTGTCCAATTCCACCATTAGACACCTAACCCTCAGATCCAAGAGCGAAATAAGGAATTCCCAAACTCAACCAAAGACAAAGCTCTTAGTTGTAGAAAGAGAAGAACAATTCATTCTTGGTGGTCTGAGGAGTTATCACACATCTTGATGGCTGTCCCATTGAAGCTTGCACATTAACTGTACATTTACTTGAGGTGATACTAGTATGTACTAAGACCGCAAAGGAATTTAAGTGCCTTGACTCCACTGCCATTCATTGCAACCACTTGTATTGAAGGCCCAAATTCATTACTAATACCAAAATAGATGGAATACTTTATGGAAGGTGGCAAAGTTCCGGTGCCTCTCCATTTTTCCTAATTAAAACAATGTTGAATTTTGTTGCTTCATTAGCTTGTTGATTAGCTAAGACATCGAACTTTTTAAGGACTTGATGATAGGCTATTACTTTGAAACTCTGAGCCAAGATTTGGGTCCTTATGACAAGCCCGCTTAGGAGAGCATCTTTTGTGTTATTCTTTTGTTGCATGTACCATATTTGCCTCTTGCATCGCTTAATTCCTTTTCTTAAATCAACCTTTTTGCGAAGGCCACATATATTAGAGCGAGCATGAGGTTTCTCCATTTTCACTAACTCTGTCCAATTCCACCATTAGACACATGATGCCCAGAACCAAGAGCGAAATAAGGGATTCCCAAACTCAACCAAAGACAAAGCTCTCAATTGTAGAAAGAGAAGCATTCCATAGAATAACAATTGATTCTCGGTGGTATGAGGAGTTATCCCACATATTTATGACTGTCCCATTGAAGCTTGCACATTAGCTTTGCATTTAATTGAGGTGATACTAGTATGTACTAAGATTGCGAAGGAGTTTAAGTGCCTCGACTCCACTGCCATTCGTCGCCACCACTTGTCTTGGAGGCCCAAATTCATTACTAATACCAAAATGGATGTAATACTTTATGGAAGGTGGCAAAGTTTTGGTGCCTCTCCATTTTTCCTAATTAAAACAGTGTTGAATTTTGTTGCTTCATTAGCTTGTTGATTAGTTAACATAGAACTTTTTAAGGACTCGATGAAAGGCTATTAATTCAAAACTTTGAGTCCTTATGACAAGCTTGCTTAGGAGAGCATCTTTTGTACTCGTTTTTTGCTGCATGTACCATATTATTATTGTGGAATCCCATCGGACAATAGCTTGTTTGATTCCCAACTCTCTTTCATAATCAATAGTCCTTGGTAAAGACCAAGGATCCTAGCTTGATTATTGGTTGCCTCACCTAAACCCTAGGCATAGGTAGTTTCTTGGATTCCCTCAAGGTCATGGATGATCCTCTTGCACTTGCCACCCCTACTTCGAGGTTGAATTACTCACCACTTCTTCAACCATACAAATTTTAGAGGATGTATAATTCTCAAAAAGAGAGAAATTAGGCATAGCATCGAGTGGTTTACCTTCTTCCTAAGCTTCCAAAACTATGTCACGTGCCCTGTTGTTTGCATACCCTGTTTTCATTCTTTTTCGGTTGTGGGGCGGTGGCCTTTTCATATCTTTTTGTGTTCTCTTTTGCCTTTGTTTTGTTTATTTCACTTCTCTTGACCTAGCCATTGGAGACCTCCAAAGAATCCAATCCTTCACTTATAAACCCAATATCTACTTTTTCATCATCTTTGTGGTATTTGAGTCCCCTCGTCCTTGAGTTATTTCTTTCTCCTCTAATTTATGGTATCTTGGTTTCTTCTTCTACCAGACCCATCTACTTCAAAGTTGCAAATAATTTTCTGTCGAATGCCCATGGGTATGGCATCTAGCACAATGGAATGGGATTTTCCTTTGCCCCCTATCAAAAGTTCTACAAACTTCTTGAAAAAGTTCCTTAAGCAATTTCTACTAAAATCTTGGCTATAGTTTTGGATGGTTTTGACATAGTATTTTCTTATAAATCGATGAAGACCCCTAGTTATTACCTATTGCTTTCAAAACCCTTGTATTACATAGTGCCAATGGCATACCTGGAATTTTTACCTAGATTGGTTGGGTTGTTTTCCTCTCTTTCCTTGGATCAAAGCAAGGGGACCATCTTCTCAAGACCAACAATGTAGAACCCGAGAACCAATTTCTTGTAAGAGCCTTGTCACGCCAGCTCTTGATTGAAATTAGAAAGCCAACCGACCCTTGGTAAGAACATGTTAAATTGGTACATAAACTAGCTTCCTTTTCCACACCTTTTCCATTCACCGATATGAAGATTTCTCAGAGATGATCATACCATAAAAATGTCCAATGAAATCTCTTTCTCTCAATGCCTTAACCCCCCCGGAATGGTCACGTCTTCTTCAAGCACCAGCTTAACTTYTCTTGTTTTACCCTCATTCATTTTTTCCTTTTGTTTGCAGCCCTAGCCTCTATCTGGGCGGCCTTTCTCTATTGCGACCCTCTAGTTAATTCCTTAAGACTAAGGGATCCAAAAATTCCACAATTCTTTGCCTCCATCCTTTGCCTCAAAATTGAAAACAGGTTCAGAAAACTCTCCTTGAGAATAATCTCCTTTGATTTTGTGAGCAGGTGTGTTCTCCCCTGTGAAATGAGGTCAACATTGAGGTTGCCTATCCTTATTCCTCCGAAAGTTGCATCCAGATTGGTCCATACCTGTAGGTCTTTTAATTMTCTKTACTCTTGTTGCACAAAGACCTGTGAAACATTTGCCATCGAGCTTGGGATCTGTCCCCCGCGATTTTGCACCTTAAATTGACTTCATGTTGATAAGACATCACGTGCTTCTCCTCCCTTTCCTTYGAGTAGTATACTAAGTCCTCCGCCATTGCCACTTTGACACAACTCAGGTTCTATTATCATTAGTCATGAATATTAAGGTTCTCTAAACCGATGCAAACTATATATATTACTTCATATAATTATAAAATTGAATATAAACATTATAATTTTATATATTTATTATTTTATATAAATTATACTATATATTAAAAAGATAGCAGTGGTTAGTAACAGTTTTAAAGCCATCAATTTTCAAAGTTATTGGAACCTTAACCCAAAGTTGCCTTCATCTTAATATGAAATGCAACATGTGCTGCTTCTCTTTTGTGATTCTTGACTTGATCCACCGAAAAAACCCCAGACTCACTCCTTATTGATAACTAGATCCAACAGTATGGCTGTTCAGATTTCTGAATCCTTAACAAATCAGTAGCCATTGCTCTGATTTAATATGCAACTTGAAAGGAGGAAATCCCTTTATCTTCAAAGAGCACTGAGTTCCTTGCTAGCCAGACTCCCCAACCTGTCAAGAAGGGCAGTGCTTGCCATCCTTGTAAAAGTACAGTAAGTATAATATAATACCATTTTCCATAAATTGGTCTTTGTATTTTGTCACCCCTGTGAAAGTTTTTTGACACATTTTAATGAATGTTAAAGAATTTAAGACGAATTACTGATGTGGAATGTAATGCATCATAAGGATATGCCACTGTAGTAATACCTTTAATTACAAACATCATTGAAACTGCCTAATCTCGTAAATTTGGAAGAGTCAATTTGAGAACTTATGATGGATGAGAGGAATAGATTGGCCAAATATATACAACAACTTAAAGAACACACTTTGTTGAGGGAAGGAATGGAAGCTTTACTCGAAGAAGTTGAACAGTTGCACAGTTGATCACTCCATCATACATTGTTCTTAAGTTGACTCCTCCAAATTTTCGAGGTGAGTAGTCACTACATTCGTAACATTCTTTAAATATGTGCCAGAAAACATCTATAGTCGTGACTTATTCTCTAAATACTTGGAATAAAACTATATAATGGTGCCAAAATTGAAAGATTAATGCGTAAATATTTTTTACTGTATTTTGTTTTTTATATTTTTATAAGGACGAGCCCAAATTTAAATAAAAACCATCGATAACATTGGTAAAACATGAGATACTAACCATGCAGTATCCATATTTATAATTCCATTATGTCCACCAAAGTGTGCATGGGAGCAATAATATGTTACGATTGAAGACCCATTGTAAGATGTTATTTAACTTTCTAAAAGGGAAAATGAAAGGAATGCAATAGCCATTTTGCTGCATGGTTTACTGCATGCTGGATTTTTTCGGCTTTTTGTCAAAGGATGTAAATATTTGATGATTGGAATGTTTGAGGATACAGAATCAACTTTGGAAATAATTAAATTGCAAACATTCATACTAAAAGACGAGGAACAATGAAGAACCAATGATGAATATTTAGAAGTTTGAGGATGGACAACGATAACTTATTCCATTAGTCTTAATGATGAAACTCTCTCGATATTGATGGAAATATTTTCTAAACTTGTGCAAGAATGCATAGTAAGCTATTGTAATAACTTAACTTGAATTATTCTGGCAAATGCCTCATATTCTAACAGAACCACAGATTGAATTCTCCTAAATATTGAAGCTTTGAAATTGATTTTGGTAGAGCGCAATTAAAGGTTCACAATGTGCAAGAGTCAGTTTATCCTAAGTGAAGCCTTTAGATGGCCCTAATTGCCTGGTAGTTATACACGTTTGTGGCAAAATTTCAAATTCAAGACTCTTAGTGTTTAGATTGTTCTAGCAGGGAACCAAGTTCTTCAGGGGGCTCGTTTAACACTAGGAAGTGAATCAATTGCAGTGTTTGTGAGTTCTTGAGCTTCCAAAGATATCCCTAAATTAAACTTTCAAGGCATGGAAATAATTGTTTTTTGGTGAATTCTATGTGTTCTGATCTCGAGATATGAAAACATGATTGGAATGTTCATACCATAATTAAACAATTTAAGATTATGAATAAACTGTATATGAAGAAACTGAGGAGAAATAACAAATGAGAAATTTGAAGCATACTGGTCTTAAATATTTTCAAATGCTTGAGGTTGTTAGGTTTGTAACTCAAGTATCTCAACTCCTTTAACGTCAACACATCAAATGGAAGATGGGGAATATGTCTGCTTTCGACATAATGAGGTTTGTAAATCTTCTATTACATATCCCCTCCACATTTTTGAGTTTCCTAGCGTAAGAATCCTCAACAAAACATGTATAATTTTTTTAGGCCAATATATGTTTTAGATTCTTATTTTTTTTCAACCAAACATTGATCCTTTGAATGTCATTGATTCAGACACAGGTCCTGCAGATTAGAGGACATGGGACAAACAACACTAAAACAACACTGCAATTAAAATTAAAAACAGAAATTCACATACAACACATTTTKCTTTCTTTATTAAATCTTAGAGTGTTTAAAGACTTCTGGAACTTATTACAACACACAACAGGTTCTAAACCTACTTTTCTACACACACATCTATACATATGGCCTAGGGCCTTTAAATTTAACAGGCTTATTTAGTTTCATACAAAGGCCAAAAGTCCCTCCTTTATATTCGARCCTTCAATTTATACATGGGTTTGGAATTGAACCGTTCCAATAGAAGTTGGCCAACATCATCTGTTAAAMTCCTCCAAGAATGGAATTGATCTACCTTCTCTTGGTGTTCTGTTTGTTCCCTGTCATTGCTTGTGTGAATTCTTCATGACGTGTGTCACCATTTCATTGGTTTTGGCTTCCACAAAAGCTCTGAATCCACCTTGTTTTACCTCATATTTTCTGTCTTTGTTAACATTCTATTAACCTTTTATTGATTGGGGTCGGGTCCACACTCTTGAGTGACTCTTTTTCCTTTTCCTTGCCCTGCATCACTAAGTCATGGATTATTGATGCAGAGGGTAGGATGCGGTAGTTCATCCTGACTTTTGCTTTGTTGGTTCTTGCTCTGACCTTCACATTTCGCATTCTACTCTGCACACCACACTCTGCTCTACCTTATCTTGCTCCCCCCTCAGTCCTCCCCATTCCAAACACTCTGCATTCAAAGCATGCTTCCTCCTCTGCCCTCTGTCTTCAACAAAACTGAAAAAAACATAAGGCACAAAACAAAATTCTTTTTGGTTGATGTGGGAGTGCTCAATCTCCAAGGATGCTCTTGCATCAGAGGCCCCTAGTTAAAATTTGTGAGCATCTTGCTCATAGGGTTGCTTGTTTTTTTTTCTTCCTCCTTCTTCTCCAAACATTAAACCACTATTTGTCTCGTCTCTCCCAAATAGAACCCTTCCTCTTCCACATTCCACTCTGTACTGCAACTCTTTGCATTAGGTAATACCTCATCCCCAAGTTTAACAGTGTAAACCTTGCCTCCACATCACTTTGTCATGGACTAGTGATAAGGCATCCCCACTTTCCCCTTGTTGGTTCCTGTTCCACACTCCATACTGCTCTGCCTTCTGCACTTGCTCGGCCTTTCACTTTGCTTTGCTGTCTACCCTCCGCATTTCTTCCACACTCTGCATTTTGCCTTTCTCCCCCCTCTGCATTCTAAACACTCCACATTCAGCACATGCTGTCCTCTGCCTTCAACAAAGTTAAAAATAAAACTTAGGCACAAAACAAAATTCTTTTTGGTTGATGTGGGATTGCTCGATCCCAGTTATGCTCCTGCATCGATTGTGCATGCCATTTTTAAGATAATTTCTTCATGATAATCTAGATATAAATTATATGAAAATATTTTTCTGTACTGATTTTATTTGAAGTTGAATAGATTTGGTATCTTTTCTTCCTCATGATCTAGAAACTCTTGAGTTTGACTTGTGTACATACATGACAAGATAAAGACTAAACCAAATATTTTCTAGGATAAGTCCATAATAGCAGATATTTCCAGAGAAAAGTGAATGTAGATGCATTCTTGATCATATTCTTGAAACCTAAAACTCAAAATGAATATAAGGTTGAGATGAATACAAGGTCAAAATTTGTGAGCATCTTGCTCATAGGGTTGCTTGTTTTTTTTTTCTTCTTCCTTCTTCTCCAAACTCTAAATCACTATTTGTCTCGTCTCTCCCAAATAGAACCCTTCCTCTTCCGCATTCCACTCTGTACTGCAACTCTTTGCGTTAGGTAATACCTCATCCCCAAGTTTAACAGTGTAAACCTTGCCTCCACATCACTTTGTCATGGACTAGTGATAAGGCATCCCCACTTTCCCCTTGTTGGTTCCTGTTCCACACTCCATACTGCTCCGCCTTCTGCACTTGCTCGACCTTTCACTTTGCTTTGCTGTCTACCCTCCGCATTTCTTCCACACTCTGCATTTTGCCTTTCTCCACCCTCTGCATTCTAAACACTCCACATTCAGCACATGCTGTCCTCTGCCTTCAACAAAGTTAAAAATAAAACTTAGGCACAAAACAAAATTCTTTTTGGTTGATGTGGGATTGCTCGATCCCAGTTATGCTCCTGCATCGATTATGCATGCCATTATTAAGATAACTTCTTCATGATAATCTAGATATAAATTATATGAAAATATTTTTCTGTACTGATTTTATTTGAAGTTGAATAGATTTGGTATCTTTTCTTCCTCATGATCTAGAGTTTGACTTGTCTACATACATGACAAGATAAAGACTAAACCAAATATTTTCTAGGATAAGTCCATAATAGCAGATATCTCCAGAGAAGTGAATGTAGATGCATTCTTGATCATATTCTTGAAACCTAAAACTCAAAATGAACATAAGGTTGAGATGAATATAAGGTTGTGAGATGCTTTTGTACAGTTGGAAATGTGTTTCAGGGCTGTACCATGCGTCGTGGGATGCTTTTGTATGGTTGAAAACGTGTTTCAGGGCTGTACCATGCGTGTTTCCATATTTCTGTATGCAAATATGCATGTTATGGTTCTGTACTACACGTTTCCCTCAACTTAGCAAATTACCTTTGCTCTTCATGATTTCCTTTCATTAGAAGGGCATTCTATGTTGTTTGCCTGCTATACATGCTTTATAGACCTCTTTCCTCTTCTCTTTGATATTGGGCATTTAAACCACCGTTCTACTCTTTGTTATAAGCAAAGGTGTTGAAAATTCAAAGGTCCACACCTTTGATGCCATGAATTTCTGTTGTTGCTGGTCACCAAGGCATGTGATTCTGCCACTTTATCATTCACAAGCTTGAACAACCCTTGCTCCTTTATATTTGATGCAATCATCATGTTGTTCTTTTTATCTGCTACGAAACATGTTTCTTCTCAAAAGATCACATCCAAAAATATATTATGTGTTGTAATTTCACTAACCAAAAGTAAAATTATAATTAAACTAGGAATGAAAAATACATTCTTAGACATGTCTTACCTTCCATCTCAACTTTTGCACATAACCTCTTGTCAACCAAATTCATTGTTTCTGGCTGACTTTTATCTTCCACAAAATCAACAAACTAGTGACTCCTATTAGTCATATGCCTTGAATCTCCAGAATCAGAGTACCAATTTGGTTACTTACCCCTCACTTGAGATGTCACAAAATCTTAGAGCTCTTCTTCATGTTCTGTAACATTGACTTGCTTCTTTCCCAACCGCCCATGGTTGTGCTGATCATTTCRCAACCCCTTTTTACAGTCTTCCATAATATGACCAAGTTTACCACAATAATAATGTTCGACACTCTTGCTGATTTCCCTGAACCAGAAGGTTTACAGCTGCTACTATTTCCCTATTGCTTCTGCTTCCCTTTGCCCTAATTTTTTTCCCTGTAAAGGCACTCTTGGATTGGATGCTCCATTGCTGCTTTCATTTTGTTTTTCTTATCGATCCTTCTGCAGTGAGTAACTCACGACTTCTCAAATGTGATGTTAACTGATTCCAAACTGACATTCAAGGTTTAAAAAATTTCTTAAAAGAGAGAGGCAGACTCTTCAAAGTAAATGACAAGATCTTTTTCATCTMTACTTCTTTGCTTATTGCAAGCATCTGACACTAGATGTCTTTTAATTTCAATGAATGTTTGAAATTGAACCACTCTTCCATCTTCATCTAAAGTGAAACTTTTAATGTAACTACCTTCATCAGAAGTTTTCTAAATCTCTTGCAACCTCAGCCAAATTGTGAAGGCATTGTTCACATCTTTCACTTGTGGGAGTATGCGATCTCTCACAGACAAGTTGACAACTTCATTATCGTCACTCCTCTATTCTTAAGTGAAATTCTTCTTGCTAATATCATCGATTCATCATGATATATTTGGTCCTGCCTAGTGCCCACCCCCATCAATTGCTTGTACTGGAAGATGACAATCATGCATTGCTTGTAAACATTGAAGTTGTGACCATTGAATTTATGTCTTCAGTTGAACATTACGTTTGAAAGACTTAATATTTCCTCCAACAGGAAAACACTAAGCACCCATGAAAAATTCAAACAGCTTTTGAAAAATACAAAATTACCTCCAGAAAGTTTGATAAGACACTACTGTATCAATTTGGCAGCAACTCAACACCTCCTTTGACCTGGGATTTGGTTGCAAATATGTTTATGCACTGTTTCTTGCCAAATAAGTGCAAAATTCTGAAAATTTTACTGTTGTAAATTAAAATTTCATTCAGAAATAGCAGACATTGGTAATTCATGCCCATAGCAGAAATTTTGTTCTCGTTGTCTCTAAAATTACCTCCATAAAGTTTGATAAAACACCACTGTATCAATTCATCAACACCTCCTCTTACCTGGGAGTCGGTTTCAAAATAAGTTGAAAATTCTGAAAATTTTACTGTTGTAAATTAAAATTTCATTCATGTTGTCTCTTCCTGCACATGTTAGTCTTGGTATTCATGCCAAAATTTGTTGCCTCAGGGTTTTCACATTTGTCATTGAATCGTGTCTCAACAATCATGCTCAAATTTTGTTGTTCAGAGTCTGTTCCCTCATAAATCATGCCCAAATTTTCTTGTTCCGAATATTTTGCTGTGGAAATCATGCCCAAATTTTGTTGTTCAGAATCTTATGCCTCAGGAAATGCACTTAGATTCTACTGCTTAGAATTTTCTCCCTTGAGTTGAGTGACCATATTTTGCTACTTAGAATCTTTGACCTCGGGATGTACACCCAGGTCTTGCTACTCATAATCTTCTGCCTCAAGATGCATGCCCTTATTTTTTTGCTCGAAACCTAAGTATCCAAATTATGATCATTAGAAAGAAGGTTAAGCACATTTTTTTTGACAAAGCTTTTCTACTATCACAAATTTGAGTGTGAACAGGTCACTCTCCGGTTAAGCTCCCTTGAGTGGGGGGTATCTATTCTGTCAAAGACACCCAGGACTTGCACATGGCCCCAACTGTTTTTGCATGCGCTGGCGTACATCCACAGGTATGAGCACAAGAACGTCACTGGTAAGACTTGAAACCTGGTGGGGGCTATATTAGCAACCCACTTTAACTGATCAGGCCAGGTCACTTTTGACAGACGAGCATTTTGACTATTCAGCCAAATTGTTTCTTGTATTTTCTCTATTTAAAGAGGTTCGTCCTGTCATTTGGGACTAAATTTTTCTTTAGAGAGATAAACTTGTGGGTTCTTTAGATGGAGGACACCTCTTGTGCATCCTTTGTAATTTTGATCAATGAAATTGCTCAACTCTTTTATCTTATGTCATGGGTGTGAATACTGTACAGGTTTTGCTTAGATTTAAACTAGAATATTCATTTCTTTTATTGTTTGGCCATGCTGAATCATTATTGGATGATGTCTGTATTGTGTTCTTTAGGTTAAATAGATATGCATGTACCTTCATTTTCCACTTGAAATCCCTGCTAATATGGGTTACTTCAGAAACTTTGGTTTAGGTTTTATTTTTTCATGCATGTCCATGAACCCTACTTGCATTGGTAAATCATATTTATTTTAGTTTTTTTGCAGCCAATTGTCACAATGACATCATGTATGCTTTTGCTAGTTTGTGTCTTTTGTAACAAGCACTCCCTTTTGTATCATGTCCAGTTTTGTCTTTGCCACATTACCTTCAACTGCATCTGAATGTCATCCATTAAAGAATGAGCAGATGTCAAGAAATGAAACGTTGCACAACTTTGGAAGATTATTGAAAAGCAAAGAGGTAGCACTTTGTTTCTTTGAAGGTTTGACCCTTCCATTTTTAGCCTCTTTCATGGCTATATGACGAGCCATCTGTTTATCCTCCTTGCAATATATAAATTGTGCTACTAGTGTCAAAATTATTAGAGTCCCACATCTCTATGTTTTGGTTCCATTGGTTAGAATCTATTTGCACTTTGGTGTCTTATATTTCCTTAAAAAGCCTCATTGGTTTTATAGATGGAAGGCCTATAACATGATAGATTTGTAGGGGTTGTTTTCATTATGCAACCTCTACACATATTTTTGTCCCTTGCATTGAGAAGCAACCTCAATTATTTTTCTGGGCCATATCCCTTAGCAAAAGCTATTGAAGGCATTCTTTTCCTTGAACATTATTGTTATGAGTGATGGTTGGTTCTTTCTATAAGATGCAACCAAGTTTTGGCAATCCATCCTCAACATTATAATATTTTGTATAGGCTTTCCCTCCCAATCATATCTTTTAGTATGGTATTATCTCTTTCCTCCTATCATATCTTTCAGTATGGATGTCTGCAACTTTATTGTTTTTGGAGTTGATTCTATATTGTCCCAATATGCTGATCATCGAATATTTGCATCCTTCCATGGAAAGTTGAGAAAAGACATCTATATTGGTGGTTTTACCCCTTCCATCCAAACCATGCAATATAAAGACCATTGCAATCTATCCACTTTTCCATACAAGGAGTTGAATAACTCTTCAATCCCAATTGTGCATGTGGAGGATATTGTTGCTCTWGTGGCTTCGAGGACAYGCTTTGGTGGACACAACAAAATTGTATATATTGATATCTCATTCGRTTGTTTAGATGGTTGTATTTGACATTTGTCCTCCAATTGATGTGGAAGTTTGTTTAACTCTTTCTTGTTCAATACTGTCATCAAGAGCTTGCAATTAAGTCCTAAAATTGGTACCAATGATTTGCATTYATATTGTGCTTGTCCTTTTTTAAAGGGAAACAAGCTAATGGATTGAAAACTTAAAAACAATGTGTCGCATCTCCAACTTTTTCTTATTAGCAAGATCAAGGGTGCTATACCAAGCTGATTAAATTACATTAATAACAAGGATACACACCCGTGATAATCAACTTAATTGACTCTTTTAGCTATATGGATGATTGCAACAACTATAAGGGGCCACACTTGGCACTACACCATGTTGGGTTTGAACTTGGGTCTATCCTTGAACATTATAATATTTTGTATAGGCTTTCCCTCCCCATCATATCTTCTAGTAGGGTATTATCTCTTCCCTCCCATCATATCTTTCAACATGAATGTTTGCAACTTTATTGTTTTTGGAGTTGATTCTATATCATAACAATGTTTTGATCATCGAATATTGGCATCATTCCATGGAAAGTTGAGAAAAGACATCTAGAGGGGTGGTTTTACCCCTTCCATCCAAACCGTGCAATATAAAGACCATTCCAATCTATCCACTATTCCATGCAAGGAGTTCAATAGCTTATTTCAATGGGTCTTCAATTCCAACTGTGCATTTGGAGGATATTGTTGCTCTTGTGGCTTCGAGGACACACTTTGGTGGACACAACAAAATTGTATATATTGATATCTCATTCGGTTGTTTAGATGGTTGTATTTGACATTTGTCCTCCAATTGTTGTCGAAGTTTATTTAATTTTTTCTTGTTCACTAATGTTGTCAAGAACTTGTAATTAAGTCCTGATGGACTGAAAACTTAAAAACAATGTGTCGCATCTCCAACTTTTTCTTATTAGCAAGATCAAGGGTGTTGTATCAAGCTGATTAAATTGCATTAATAACAAGGATGCACACGTACGATAATTAACTTAATCGACTCTTGTCTAGGGAGGATTGCAACAACTAAGGGGCCCCACTTGGCACTA